>PVLD010006479.1:0-100308 GCA_004027595.1 Dinomys branickii | reverse complement strand
TCTGGTCGCGAGCGCCAATATCTCACCAGTTTTTGGAGTCCCTGCAGGCATGAAGGTTCCAAGGTGCCAGTCTATCCTTTGGGGCTTTCTGCGCGGCCCGCCCGATGCGCGCGAAACGTGGGACCGCTGGGCGTTGCCGCCGCCAGAGAGCCGATCTCTGTCGGGAGTCGCCGGAGAGCTGCGCCGGCTCGGGAGGCGGGAGGGACCGAGCTGTCCGTGTTCTCAGGGCGTTAGGACCCAGCAAATCTTCCTCCCCGCTCCCGGCGTTTGGGGCCCTCCGCGCGGCCCGCCCGACACGCGCGAAACGTGGGATTGCCGGGCGTCTCCGCCGCTAACAAGTCGATCTCTGTCGTGAGTCGCCGGGGGGCTGCACCGGCTCGGGAGGCCGGAGGGACCGAGCCGGCTGTGCTCCCACGGCGCTTGGACCGAGTCAAGCTTCCTCCCCGCGCGGATCGTCCCTGGCTCCCAGCATCTGGGGCTTTCCCACGTCTCGCCCTGGCAGCCTGGTCCGCCCTACCACATCTCCCCCGGCATCTCAGAGAAATACGCCCAGTTTGAACTTCCCAGCCGAGGTCCCGGCATTCACGCTCGCCAAGTCTGTCTCGAGCTGGTGGTGTTTATTAAGGAGGATCGCTCCCTTGCTGCTCACCTGGTCGCCATCTTCCCATCTGGTCTGTGATCCATTTTAACTTGAGTTTGGTGCACGGTGATAGACTTGGCAGGTGGCAGACTAGTTTCTCCAGCATCAGTTTGTAAAGAGGCTATTCTTCATCCAGTGATGGCCCCTTTATCAAAGATCAGGTGGCTGAGTGTGTTTGTGGTCGTGTCTGTCTTCCAGTCTGTTCCACTGATTTTCTGCCTGTTTTTCAACAGACCATGTTGATTTTATTACAGTGGCTTTGTAGTATAATTTCCAGTCAGGGATTGCAATTCCACCTGACTTGCATTGTTGCCCAGGATTGCTTTTGCTATTCAGGCTCTCTTCTGGTTCCAGTTTAAGGAATATTTTCTCTAGATCTGTGAGGTATACTAACGGTAGTTTGATGGGAATTGCATTGAATCTGTACAACAATTTTTGTAGTATGGCCATTTTCACAATGTTCGTTCTTCCTATCCATGAGCAAGGAATGTTTTTCCATTTATTGAAATCCTCTTCAATCACTTTTTTTAAAGTACTGTAGTTTTCATTGAATAGATCATTTACTTCTTCCGTTAGATTGGTTCCTAAATATTTCAATTTCTTGGATGCTATTGTGAAAGGTATGGTTTCCTTAATTTCTCTCTCAGTCTATTTGTTGTTTGTATATAAGAATGGTATTGATTTTGGGGTGTTGAATCTGTATCCAGCTACACTGTTGAATTTGTCAATTATTTCAAGAAGTCTTCTTGTGGAATTTTTGGGGTCTTCCATATAAAGCATCATGTCATCTGCAAATAGTGACAGTTTTACTTCTTCCTTTCCTATCCTTATTTCTTTTATTTCTCTCTCTTGTCTAATTGCTCTGGCTAATGCTTCCAGAACCATATTGAACAGGAGTGGTGGCAGTGTATACCTTGTCTTGTTCATGATTTTAAAGTAAAAGCTTTCAGTTTTTGTCCATTTAGTATGATGCTGGCTATTGGTTTTTCATAGATGGCTTTGATCAGGTTGAGGTAAAGATATCTATTCCTATTTTCTGTACAGTTTTTATCATGAATGCATGTTGGACTTTGTTGAAAGCTTTTTCTGTGTCTATTAAGATGATAATATGGTTTTTGTCTTTGGATCTATTGACATGGTGTATAACGTTAATTGATTTGTGAGTATTGAACCATCCCCCCATTCCTGGAATGAATCCAACTTGGTCATGGTATATGATTTTCTTGATGATTTGCTGCATTCTATCTGCTAGTATTTTATTGAGTATCTTTGCATCTATTTTCATTAGGGAGATTGGTCTGGAATTCACTTTCTTGGTTAGATCTCTCTCTGGTTTTGGTATCAGTATAATCCTTACCTCTAAAATGAGTTAGGGGGAATTGCTTCCTTTTCAATTTCGTTGAAGAGTTTGAGGAGTGTTGGTATGAAATCCCTCTGAGTTTCTTGAAAAATTCTGCTGTGACTCTGTCAGGCCTGGGCTTTTCTTTCTCAGTAAGTTTTTAACCATATTTTCAATCTAATTAATTGAAGTTGGGTTGTTCAGGACTTTTATTTCTTCTTGATTCACCCTTGGTAATTCGTACACATCTAGGAATCTGTTCATTTCTTCTGAGTTATCTATCCTATAGGAGTAAAGATTTTCAAAATAGGCATTAATGATTTTATGAATTTCTGTAGAATTTGTAGTAATTTCATCCTTTTCATTCCTTATTGCATGAATTTGAGTTCTTTCTTTTCTTTTTTTGATAATGTTGGCTAGGGGTTTATCAGTTTTATTTATTCTTTCAAAGAACCAACTCTTTGATTCATTTATTTTTTGTAGGGTTTTCTTTGTTTCAATTGCATTAATTCCTGCCCTGATCCTTAAAATCTCCTTCCTTCTTTGGGCTTTGGGCTTGACTTGTTCTTTTTTTTTTCTAGAAGTTTGAGGTGCAGCATTTGGCTATTTATTTGTTCTCTTTTTGTTTTCCTTATGCGTGAGTTTGCCACTATAAATTTCCCTCTGAAGACTGTTTCATTGCACCCCACAGATTCCGGTAAGTTGTATCTATATTTTTGTTTGTTTGTAGGTATTTTTTAATTTCTTGTGCAATTCATTGGTTGTTCAGAAGGTTGTTATTTAATTTCCAAGTGTTTATGGAGTTTTTGGAGTTCCTTTTGTCACTAATTTGCAATTTCATTGCACTGTGGTCAGATAATATGCATGGGATAATTTCAGTTCTTTTGCATTTAGGTAGGTATGCTTTATGGTCCAGAATGTGGTCTATTTTAGAGAAAGTCCCATGTGAACCTGAGAAAAATGTGTATTTTGATTTTGTGGGGAGGAAGACTCTGTATACAACTACTAAGTCCATTTGTTCACAGTTTTGGTTCAGATCTGTTATTTATTTGCTGATTTTTTGTCCAGTTGACCTATCTCTTTGTGCCAAAGGGGTGTTAAGGTCTCCTGTTACAATAGTGTTGTAGATTATATGGGTTTTCATGTCCATTAAGATTTATCTCATGTAGTTCGGTGCTCCAATATTTTGTGCATGTAGGTTTAGGATTGTTAGCTCATCCTCTTGCAGTTTTCGCCTAACAAGTATGCAGAGACCTTCTTCATCTCTTTCAGTTGTTCTCAATTTCAAGTTTACATTGTCTGCAAACATAATAGCTACTCCTACTTTTTTCTGGGTTCCTGTTGCTTGGAGGATTGTTTTCCATCTTTGACTTTCAGTCTATGGATTTCCTTTTGAGTAAAATGTGTTTCTTATGTACAGCATATCATTGGATTTTGTTTCTTAATCCACTCTGCCAGTCTGTTTCTTTTGATGGTGAGTTGAGGCCGTTTACATTTATGGTTATAACCGATATGAGCTGACTTATCATTGTCATGTTATCTTCTTGCCTTTGGTTTCTTTTTCTACCTGTTTATGTGTTTGCTCTGCTTAAGGATTCCTTTCTATCGTTTTTCTTGAGATTGCATTCATTTTGTTCTCTGCCTAGAATGTATTTTAGTGCTTTTTGTAAGGATGGTTTGGCACTTATGAAGTTCTTCAGTTGTTCTTTGTCATGAAAATATTTTATTTTTCCATTAAACTTGAAGGATAGTTTGGCAGGATATGTCACTCTTGGTTGAAAGCTGTTTTGTCTTAGGACCTGCAATACTTCTCTCCATGCTCTTCTCCTTTGGATGGTTTGTGTTGAGAAGTCTGCCGTGATTCTGATGGGCTTTGCTTTATAGGTGATTTGTTTCTTCTAGAAGATTTAATATTTTCTTCTTTTGCTGGAGATCTGGGATCTTGATTATTATATGTCTGGGTGTAGTTTTATTATGGTTATGACTAGTAGGAGTCCTATATGCCTCACTTACTGTATCTCAGGTTTTGTTGCCATGCTTGGGAAATTTTCTGCTATTATTTCTGCAAATATCCTTTTTATGTTATTTGTGCCTCTTCCTGCTGTTTCATTGACTCCTATTACTCAGACTTTATTTCTCTTTGCCTTTTGCGGCTGTTGAATTGATTTTTCCTGGATCCTTTTTGATTTTAAGTGATACTTTCATGATTTCTAGCTGCCATGCTGTCTTCAAGATCTGAGATTCTATCTTCAGCTTCATTCAGGGGGTTTTGCAAGTTTCTAGGGCAAATTTTGATTTCCTGGAAATCTCTTTGAGTCTGTTTCCTGCGTTCTACTTCATTCCTATATTGCTCCTGCAACATTTCCATCTGTTGCTTATGTTCCTCTATTTTTTATCTATTTCTTCTCTAGATGTGTGGAGCATTTCTCTCATTATTATTGTCATTTCATTTTTTGCCTGAGAGATTATGTCTGATCTGATCTCTTCTGTGGCCTTATAGAGTTGTTTCTTTACTTCTGCTGCAATCATTTCAGCAATTTCAGATGTGTGTTTATGAAGTTCTCCTTTGTCACTGTCTGCTGGACTTGTTCAGAGTAGAGTGGAGTTCTGAGATTGCATTTTAGCCCCTCATCTTGTCATGTTTGATGCTGGGGGATGAATGCTAAGTCTCCCTCTGGCAATTCAGCAGAGGTCGCTAGTGTCCCTACATTTCCTGGTGAGCAAGCCTGCCTTTCAGGGTCTGCTGAGATGCACTGCTTAGGCTTGAGTTTTCCAGTGGATGGTGAAGTGTACCTAGTTCTCCCAGGTCTCAGACATGAACTGTGATGTCAGTTGATGGCAGATGGTTTGTTCCAGCAGCCTCTCACTGTTCAGGTGATGTGTATGACCCACAATCTTGTTTCACTGGTGGCACAATCCCAGGCTAGTGGTCCTGTGACCCCAGGCAGTTCAGGATACAGGCAAAACCCAGACACGAACTGCAGGGTCAACAGTTTGTGGACCACCTGATTCTATGTCTCCAGTGAGTTCAGGACATGCATAGCATCCAGACATGGACCACACCAACAGTGATCACAGACTGCTTGTGTGTGCAGCTACCTGGAGGGCAGGCCATAAGTGAAGCCCAGACCCAAATGGCAGTCTTAGCAGCCCATGGACCACTCACACCCAAACCTCACTCAGCGCTGGGCTCACACACGGAAGGCCCATGCACAAACCCAGGGAAAAGCAGTTCACTGGACTTCCGAGTGGGGATCTCCTGTCTCCACCAGGTGCACAGAAGCTGGAGACTTAGACTGTAATGTTGGCAGGGTTGTGAGTCACCCACTCTGTCCCCACGAATTAGATAGGAAATACCTGGTTCTCTTGAAGGCAGTGTTCAGCTGGGAAACTTGCCTTCAGTGGGTTGCAGTCTGCCTGATTCTGCTTCTCTAGTCAGTTCAGTCCCTGTGGAGAAGCCAGGGGTGGACCGCTCCAACGGTCCCAGTCTGTGTGTATGACTACCTGGAGAGTGGGTCGCAAGTGCCCCACATATTTGTAAATACAAACAAGACATAAATACTTCTGAGTATGTTAAATATTCATGTATTTATACTTTAAGCATTTATATATACTTTGATAAATTTATGTATATGTGTATGGACTTTTAAAATATGTGTTCTTATTTAAATTTTTTTCATAATATCATTAAGTATTATATTAGGAATGCCTAAGGATGCATACATAAGAAAGTTTACTGAGATATGTTTTGATCAAAATATGTGTGTTTGAATGAAATTAGCATTACTGCAAAAGACACATTGTCATTAAACCATCTCAAATTATTCCCCCTCACTTGGAGTATATTTATCTCACCTACCTTGCCGTTTTCTCTTTTATTCCTAAGTTTATTCTTATTTATGGCTGAGTAGTAGTCTGATGCCACAGGACATGTACAGATTTCCCAGAATGAATGTAATTACTATGTATCACAAACAAATATTAACAAAAATTTTTAAAATACGCTGTGTCTTTATCTATGTTATTCATGGGATCTGGCGCTGTGTGACTCCCACTCTTACTCAGTATGAAAATGTTCATGAAAGGTAAAAATTTGGAATCAGTTCAGCACATTTCAGCAGCCATAACACCACAAGTGAAGACATTCAAATAATGGATTTCCAGAGCTGATTCAGGAAATTAGGATAAATGTGTTTGAAGTAAGAGGGAGAATTTGAGGATGATTAATGGAAATAATGTATCTTTTACTGTTACAAATTTTAAAATACTAAACAGACACTGTATTTTTAAGCACACCTCACAGTACTTTTAACTATACCTTACAGTATATTTAATACACAAAAAGTGTTGCATGTTGCAGTATAGGAAGATACCCAGAAAAATTTCAGATTCTTGGTAGGACAAAGAGATAAATTTTAGTGACAGGAATACAAATAAAAATGTAAAAGCAATAACAGATGTAAATGACAAGTAAACATTCTTCAGGTAGAATATACTGAGGCTGAAATATCCAGACTAGCACCAAGAAGCAACTTGTTGTGTACTTCTCCACTTCCAAAGAAGCCACTGTGTTATACAAAAAAGATTTTGAGTGTAATCCTGCTTGATACCATCAAGTGGATGCAATTACCAAGCCTGTGTGTAGAATAAGAAAAGAGCATATTGGGAGAAACTCTCCAAGGGATTGAGACTGTGAAGACTATGTATAGAGGATGAAAACTGTAAAACAAGAGCAGCTTTTATTAATATTTAATCAAAAACATCTCTTCTTTTTCATTATTTAAAATGTAAGTGTTCAATATATATTTCCAGGTTATGGAATTATTTAGAACAAGGCTTTATCTGAACATCCTTATATCCATGCCCACTAATACCGATTTGCCACCGTCTATGAATCAGGAAGTGTATTGTACTTCATCCTTGGGGATAAGGCTATGAAACAAGAGCTATAATTACAATATTCTTTGCAGAGAAGCAAAGAAACAGAGGCTTATTTCCCAGCACTCCCAAAAGTTTAAAGGTAAGTGGAATGAAAGTACAAATATGCAGTTGCTTAAAAATGGTGCAGAAAATAAAATTTTAGAGGTAGATATGCTATACCATCACATCAGGAGACTCATCTAAGAACCCAAAAGAGCTTGAAAGTTTGGAGATAATGATCCACAGAGCAAAGTACACAGGATGAGGTGACAGGGAAATGACAGGCACCTGGCAAAACTGACAAGATGGATCATCCAAGTCTGAAATATACTCCCGCTTAAATGGCAACTTCAGGAATTTTGAACATGAAATGCTGGTACTGGGCTCTAATGTAGCCATGGCGATTCAGCCACAGTAACTTCTGCCTACTGCTTGTCACATTAGAAAAGCTGAATAAAGTGGTGAGTGAAAGGAGAGACAAGACTTTCAAGAACTATAAGAAGCTCATTGTATTTATTTGTGAAAAGACTATGTTCAGGATGACAGGTGGTGACTCCTTAGAGTCCTGTACTTTGACTGGAGTTAGTAGGTTGAAATCAGCTAGGTCACCAGGTGGCAAAACTTAGTTTTGCTAGAAATAGTAATATGTCCTCTAACAAGTATCTATCTAGCCTTGGTGATTTCCCCTTTATAACATTTCTATATACTTGAAATTACCTGCCTCATGTCTGTATTCCTTGCTAGAGTGTGGGCATCGAACAATGTGTTAAGCTTTCAGTGATCCCACCAAAGCAGCTTCTGAGTTTCTGCCTGAGTGTTTTCCACCCGAGCATTTCTCCATAAATAATATGCTTGAGTCAACAATGAAAAAATAAGGTCAGTTAAGGACTTTCAAGAATTCTCTTTTCAAGTCTTTTAATTTCAAGTTTTTGTAAATTTAACGTGTGTGCAAGTTCAAGGAAAAATGAAAAGACAGAAAATATAGAGGCATGATGGATGGATGTCTCAATCTAGGAGGACACGTTGTGTGAGGGCTGTGGGAAAACAGAAGGGAGACACATCTCATGTTTCTCTCCAAGAAATTTACCTACTCTCGCCTTTGGTTCAGGGCTTTCTTTCTCCTTTTCTTATTTTCCTTTCTTTCTTGGCATTCTCCTGATTGAGTTAGTACCTTCTATTTCTTATGAGGTCTCTCTTTCCACCAGGGTATGTTTTGAATAGTGTCGTGATCAACAAAGTGAGACGGATCATACTGAAGTGAAAGTAAGAAACTCAGCTTTGTGAGAGACAGTAGAAGGATACCATGGATACAAGCACAAATTTAGGTGCAGTTAAGGAAAAATAACGCGATTTCTTTTTTTTTTTTTTTTTTTTTTTTGCGGTACTGGGGATCGAACTCAGGACCCTGCGCTTGCTAGGCAAGCGCTTATTCCACTGAGCTATATCCCCAGCCCAAAATAACGCGATTTCTATAACTTTATGCAAGGTCAGGGACTAGCGATAGGTTTGTCAGAATGAAGCACATATTGATTTTGGCTTAGGCCTAAAGACTAAAACGCACCAATACTGAAACAGGAAATGCAAATGTATTAGACTAATGAGGCAGGCATATGAGACATTCTTCTATTTAGCCATGGTTTCTATTTGTCCAGCTGCAGTTTTGCTACTTTATTTTCCTACTGACCACGTTATCAATTGCATCAGTTTTGAGTTAAAAAGTAAAGCTGCCCTCTTTCTGCAATAATTGGAACTACAGGGTGCTTGCATATGAATAAATATGAGTTCTTTAAGTATAAACTTAACATTGAACACTTATTTGTGGAAGAGAGAGGGAAGAGAATGAGCTTGAAGAAAAATTAGCACAGCAAACTTTATTCAGACTTCATTTTGAATCATATGAAAGCTATATTCTTTTCTGACAAATAAAATGGAAAGTGTGGATATAAATTAATATTCTCCTTTACTGTGAATCCAATCTCATAAATTTAGTCCTATATCTGATGAATATTTAAGCAGGTAGTCTGGAATACATGCCAATGTTCCGCGTTCACTGACTTCTATAAATTTTGGCTTGGGTGTTTGTCATCAGGCCCCTGGGACAGTTCAAGTGTGGCTTGTTAGGCTACAAAACTACTGATGTAGCCAATTAGCTGGCTCCATTTAGAAATACCAATATGATGCTTTGCATACAGTGTAGCTAAATTGGTTTCTATCTTCCACTTGCTTTTATTTTTAACTAATTGAGCCAGAAGGAATGGATTATATGTATTTGTTGTTTTGCATATAAATTGGAAATTATTTCTTTCCTCTACCTGGGGTTGCAAATAATGTTCCTTCCATTTCTGTCTGACTGGCAATCTCCATCTTCAGATGAGTCCTGTCCAAATTATTGGAAAATTATAACATTTCCTAACAGCCTTCTTAGCAGTGATGAATCAAATTCCCCCAAGAGAACACTATATTTTTAAAAGAGGCTTTCTAACTTTGATGGCTCCAAAGGTCAAGTTACTTCTTTTCTTCAATTTCAGTACATGTTGTGAAGTCCATCAAATTTAATTCAGTGTAAGACCTTAGTCCTCAAATTTACCTCCTACATTAACTAATGTAATTAAACCTGTGTGGCTAAGCATAATGCTGATCACTTCACCCTTTTGGAAAATGTGCTCCATCTAGGATTTCTGTCCATTTGCAGTTTTATTTAATTTAAAAGAGTAGGTTTATTTTCCTTGTGTTGAACATAAAAAGGAGCTACTCAGTGTGTCTCAAGTCCCCCTCTACCTTTTAGGTGTAAATTGGACTGTGGTGAACAGTAGTCACCTAAAATGCTGATTGGTTACTTCTTGACCTCAAAGCCTTAATGAAAATTATTCAAACTACTGAGAAAGAAGTCAGCATCTTACAGTCTTGTTGACTTTTTCCCAGCATTTCTACTTTTCATATCAGGAATTTTATCCCAAATTTGACCAACTGTGCTGTTTCTATACTGAATGACTTCATACTACTTTCCACAGTGTTCTTGGAACTTCCAATAAGTTTGTTCTACACTTTGCCTTGACCTCCAATAATTGGTTGAGTCCCAATCTGACACTTCTGTTTCAGCAAAGCTCGGACCTCAGTGTAAAATTTCTTCTCCAGTGATCACAGTCTGGGGTCACTGAAGCACTGCATGCACAGCTGTATACCTGGACTTTTCTTAGCGCCAATACTTTCCGAGAACAAGTTTTGAAAACTCAGCTCAGTTGTAAAATAAGTTTGGACAATACAATAACCATCAGCAACTTCAATTTTTCTTTTGAACATTCTATTCTAAAACAAGACAATATATATGTTACTGTGGTACCATTTAATGTATTATTTTGATGGATCACTCCCCTGACATTTAGAATTGCAGACTCACTGCTTAAGAAAATGTTCTGGTATTATTATTCCTCCATTCTGTAAGAACATATGCACACATAAAAGGACATAAAATTGTTTATGCATTGTATAAATTAGATAAATTAAAAGATTTGAGTTATATATACGTACATATACATGTGAACCAAAGATGCGAGAAGACTCATTTTAAGTGTAAAATTGGTGAACTTGATATTCTATGCCATGTATTTTTACTTCAAAATACTTCATCTTTTTCAGTGTATATAATGATTGGTTTATTGTATAATTAGTATAGTTAGATTGATCAATTAGTTTAAATAATTGTAATCAGCTTTCTTAGTTAGAAGCATACAAATACTCTCTATAGATAATTAAGAATCATATCCATCCTCTTCAATTCTTAATCATACCTTTGTATTTACTATGCTTCTGCTGGTTTGACATCTAGGCCCTCTCCAGTTCTGGAGACCCTGCTTCTTCCAAATCAAACTATTTCTTAGAGATGATAAAATGACTCTCTTGTCTGTAAAGATGCCTGTCACACACAAATTAACCAATCCAGAGATCACAGAGTCACCACCATCCTCCATGCCATGTTAAATTTAATATTCATAAATATTCTCTTCTTTTTGGTACCAGTAATCAAACTCAGGGCCATGCACTTGCCAGGCAGGTGCTTGTGTTGCTGAGCTATATCCTCCGCAATATTCATCAATAATTTTGAGGGTGTTTCCAGAGACAACTTCAACATGAGTTCCATATATAACTCTGGGAATTCTTCATAGGGAACCCCTGACTGTTTCCATTGCATGTGTTAGGAGAACAATTTCATTGTATAAATAAGGGCTGGGGATATAGCTCAGTGGCATAAACGCCTGCCTGGCAAGTACAAGGTTCTGAGTTTGATTCCTGGTACAAAAAAAAAAAAAAATCCTCAGACCATTGTGTAAGTAATTTTTAGCTAAACATATACAATATCAAGGCATCATAATATAAAGGAAAAGACAATGGTAAAAAAGCATCTTAGGTTTTAAACAATTTTAAAATCAGATCTAGATGGAAAAGTCACTTATAAACAATTGTCTACATTCAGTAGCGGTAGAGGAGAGCTGCCTGCACCAAGCCTGCTTCATATGCATAGTGCTTGTGCCGACAAATATTTCTTTACCTAATGTTGTTTGCTAATAGATTAGCCCACTCTCTTCTTCAGTTTGGGGTTCTCTTTTTCCTTTTCTTATTGTCTCTGGCATTCTTCTGATTTATAGTACCATTTATTTCTCATGAGGACACTCTCATGAGATATGTTTTCAATAGTCGTATTTTTATATAATGACATATTTGCATAATGACATATTTATGTTTAAAAACTTTGTATCCAGAGTGTAAATGTACTATGTACCTCCTGAAACTATGTATCTCCTAGCATTTGCTTTAAAGGCAGTTTATACTCAAGGTGATCCAATCAAATATTAATACTACTGAATTTATTTAAGTGCATAACAGAAGTTTTGTTAGTTAACTTAAGCAATTCTAAAATGATGTTAAGCTTAAATTGATTGATTTCAACCTGAAATCAAGGGTTGGGATATGTAATTCATGTTTTTATTTTTTATTTTTGATAGGGAGGAGAATCCATTAATAAAATAACTTTTATTAACATGTCTAAAATACTTAATAAAAGCAATTCTCAATTTTATTATATTTTTTATTTACTAATTTCAATAATTTTTATCATACCTTGAGATTATACAATTAATATAGTTTTCCTTGATAGGCAAATGTTGTTTAGTTGAATTTCTTCCCTGTAGGTCCTTGAGATTGAAAAGTACTTAAGGTAGTTTTTTTGAATAGGACATAAAATCATATTTAATTTAGTAAATATCAAGTGAATTTTAAAGGCATACAATTTCAGAGGTTGAGTAATAGTGAACACTAATACATAATGCTGAAATATAATTCATCAATATATAACATTAAAATAAGTCCAGTTATCAAACAGTGTCTGTCCAAATGCTTATCCTTCAATCATATGGTCTTCAGAGTTGACAGGAATTATGTCAACTAAATAATTTCATATAAACTGAAGTACTAAAGTTGAGATTTAATTCCCCAGCAGCATCACATCATAGCAAGATTTCCACACAGCCTTCAGTAACAATTCTAGCAGCTTCTCTTCCAATTTTACAGCATTAATAAACTTAAAACCTTAGTTACTTAGTCTATGGTTAGAGAGTGCAGCTAATTTCGTCCACAGCACTTCTTCGTGACCAAGCACAAAAAAGCTGGGTAACATTTAGAATACAAAAGCTCATGATATTTCTCCTTCCTTAGCATACTGAATAGCATATAATACATATTTGATCATTATATATTTATTTTAATAAAGGACAGTAAGACGTGTGTTGTTGTATTATTGTACGAACTACTTTTGTTGGGGCAAATTACCTGATAGGCACACATTAAAAGAGCAGAGATTTAATTTGGATTCATGACTTTAAGGGGTAAGTCCACGGTTGGCGGGCTTCAACGCAGGGATTTTATGGTGGAAGGGCATGGCAAAAGCAAGCTGTTCACTTCATTTTGCCTGGAAGCAGAGCATCTTTGTAAGAGTACTAGAGAGGCAGGGCTAGAAATCATAGGTAATCCACAAGTCACACCATCAGGACACACTCAGACATAACCAGAAATGTGCTTTAGTCATCTGCAAGGACTCTCTTCATGCAGTCAGGCTGACATCACTACTAATGATCTCAGTTCCCTTTTGTTTTACTTGAAGGTATTAAAAAATGAATTACAGTTCAAAATTATCTGAGAGCAAGCAGCGCAGAAACGGTTTACTGTTTTACTCAGGAAGATACAGCAAAGTAGACTAGCTAAGACTGATAGGAGTCATGATCCCATAAAAGGGGATGTCCTCTTCAAAAACTTTGATCAATTTTATTTGTTCTCATTATAATTACAAAAATCAATTCACAAGAGTGGCAGGTTTATTACATATTTTACTTTATGTTTTCAACCGCTACTTATTAACTACTTTATTGCGTAGGGTCATTTAAACATTCTTAAATTAGAACATGTGAAAAGTTGCTTTGCACTAAACTCTGCTGGCAGTTTAAATCTATAATTTGAGGTTAAGTTTGCAATAATTTAAATGGTAGCTAATAAAATTTCAACAGTAATTTCCTTAAAATGAAAATTAACAAGGAAACAAATTCAAGCCTTGATTGTACCTCTTGTGTGTTCCATGATAAAGTAATTATGTGATCAATAATCACTTCTATTCAACCATAAGGATACTTTGATTCTGGAAAATAATACACTCCCCCAAAATGGTTACATACTGAGCTTATCACAAGCGCGACAATAGAAAAGAGACAATAAAATACATTGTGCAACTTTGGAGGATCCAAGACAAAGTACTTTTTGTGTTTTTTGGGGGAGGGAGGGTACTGAGAATCGAAGACAAAGCATACTCATAGGCAGATATGTGAATTAGTGGGTGTGACTCCTGGGTGCACATTAAAATGGAAGAATTTAAAACTGGCCATAGTGGTGCACACCTGTATTCTCAGAATGAAGCCAAAGGGTTGTGGCGAGTCCGAGGCCAGCCTGCACTACATACCGGGACTCTGATTCAAACAAACAAACAAACAAACAAACAAAAAATTAAAAAACTTTACTGGAGTAAGTTTTACATTGGTTTCTGCCAGAATGATATGTTACCCTTCTTGGTAATTAATCGCACACTAAAGATTACTTATATTTCCTAATAATTTAATTTCAGATGTACTTTGGGTGATACATTATCACTGGCTAAAAGAAAACATAACTACATAAATTAAACGAGTCATAGTTGATAATGAATGTTATAGCAAAATATGTGTGTAAATAAAAACAACTGCCACGTTTTACCTACTAAAAGGAGATGTATATTTCATGTACATTCTATTTTACGACTGTTATAAACAGCCAGGAAAGAACAAAAGAACATGGAAACCCTACCTGTAACACACAGCTACTCATCTACTTGTCATCTTGTGGAAATTAATACAATCTAAGACATAGTTTTATGTTTCTGTCCAGATCAGATATGATAATGTACAGATTAAGCTTGAACAAGTAGGTTAGATAGAAGGTAGATGATAAACAGGTAAACAGATAGATTAATAGAGATATTTAGATACATATATTTTCCTCATCTATTTCTTTCATACCTTTGCCCACTATGTACTTTCCTGCCTATCATATTTGCCTTACTATATAAGTTCTTAACAATTTTGTTAATTAGAATAGATATTTTGTGTTTCTATGGATCTTTTTATGTTTCCCACAATTATCTGAATTATTAATGGGGAAGAACAATTTTTAAACTTCTTTATAACCCGGCATTCTACATAATTTTAATAAATTCCCAGAAGTAGTTAAGCAATATTATAATTTTATAAGAAAAATTAAATCTTTTAGACTCCATTATTAAACTATGTAGACAAAACTTTCAGGACACTAATCCATTTATGGAATCCACTAATCCACTAATGCAAAGCATGATGGTTTCAAAAAACTCAGACTGTTCTCTTTTGTCTTCAGATGATATTTATAGACTGTTTATATTTTACCATTCTCCTCCAGAAAGATGGGTGCTAGAGACAGAAAAATGAGTTGAGGGTTAGGAAATAATACAACTTAACTGATAAGGTCAGTGGCTTTATAATGAGAGAAAGAACTGAATACTTGAATGAAATTTACAAAATATTTTGAATAAATATACAGTGACTACAACTCTCAAAAACATCAGGAGTGACTGTTGTAAATGAGGCCTGCAGGATGTCACACTGTCATGATTAAACTTGTTGGAGGCATAGAGTCAAGTAATCTAGGCAATTACCCTCTGCACTAAAATTTGGTAGCTATGAGATTTGCTTCAGACATAAGAGATTTGCTTCAGACATAAGGGCAGATGACTCTTTACTTCTGGATTCACCACAGAAAACAACATGAAAAAGGAATCCCAGAAATCACCATTGATCATTGGGTCATGTCAACTTAGAATCTGTAAATCCAAAACTTGTACCTCATTTATCATCTAATTACTATGCCCCCTTCTCATGTTCATCCTTGTGGACCTTTGTCATCTGGAAAGAACTATGATTCAAGATGTATTCATAATAGTAAAGCAATATATGCATGAAATATAAACCTGTGAGAATCTGACACTATTTTGGAATCTTTTCTCAAAAATTAAAAGCAAAGGTATGTATATTCTACCTACTCAGACACTTCACAAGATCGGGGGAGGCAATGCACAGCTCTTCTAAGGTTGACTCTACCTCTGCTGTCCAGTCAGCAGCTTGGGCCTTTGCTTCAGCTATGTTCTATTCCATAATAAAGTCCACTTTAAGTTGTTTGATTCTGACAAGATTTAATCCCTTATTTTCAGGATAAGAATAGTAATACTACCTCTCATAAGCAAATATCCCCAAAGGAACATGAGCTAGATAAAGAATATTTCAGGTTTTTTTTATTTGTATACCTTTTCATCCTACTCATTTGAATGGGATCAGATCGATTTGGTATATTGCAAGGAGAAAATCCACTTTTTATCATCAACTGGTCTAAACATGCACCAATCAGGAACACTAAAGCTTGTATTAACAACTTGCAGTTTTCATCCATGTGTACAACTTTACTGCTACTAACAGACTGAGAGGTGGAGGAAAGAGGGAAGGGAAAGGGAGTAGAATAAGGATGGGGGGTGTGAGCTGAGTAAGCACAGAAGCTGAGAAAATAAGTACCACCAGGGGAAAATAGAAGGAGAGCAGAGTCTGTTGGAATTATTTTGATAGCTGGTGCAATGGCCCAGTGCTGAAGGGTTTTGACAGAATATTTGTGGGACCTGGGGAAAGGGAGCCAAGGGATAAAACTGTTATGAGACAATGAGGAAAAGTGTGATAACGTCAGAACCTATTGGGGCTGGGGATATAGCTCAGTGGAATAAGCGCTTGCCTAGCAAGCGCAGGGTCCTGAGTTCGATCCCCAGTACCGCAAAAAAAAAAAAAAAAAAAAAAAAAAAGAACCTATTAATGTTGGGTGTAAGCTCATGCCTTGGTCCTGCCCATACAGGTTGGGTGGGGGTTACACTGACTTTCCTATACAAGGTCCCACTGAGATGACGGTGCTGGTTAATTCTTTTTGTCCTTTGCACATATAGGACGCCTTCTGTATACACGCTGGGTGAAAAGAGGAAAAGAAGAGGGGGGAGAGAAAGGGATAAGAAAGAGGAAGAAAGAATAAAAAAAGAATGAAGAGACAACAACAGAAAGAAGAAAAGCCTCCCATGATTACAAAAACACAAAATCAGAATGTGCTCAAGGTCCCTTTCACCCGCAGCCTGAGTCTAATTCCAGGCCTCTGGGCCATGCTCACAGGCATACCCATGATTTGCTTGATTGCTGTCTATCAGAGAGGACTGCTGATCTTGGTGGCCCTCTGGGCCTGCTTGCCAGCTGTCAGCCACACCCTAGATTAGTCATGGGTCTTTTTCTCTGTCCCAAGATTGGACCATTTCAGTTATTCTGGGGTGGAGAGGTTATAATGTAATCGGCCCAACACTCATTTCTCCATCAACTTCTGCCAAGACTCTCTGGATCTGGGCTGCTTTCCCTGCATGGCAGATCCTCTGGCCACCTCTGTAACTCGGAAAGAAAGCCTTTCATAGTGAGTACCCAGCTGCCCACGGGTGTATTCTCACACAGAGCTCACTGACAGTTTCTCTGATGCCTTATTTTACAAATACCTCACCTGCTGCATTTCCTTTCCTGGTGGGGCGGTGGAAGGATTGGAGCCTATTCAATTAGCCTGGCTGCCTCTGAGACACTGGCTTCCTCTTGGGGGCTCTGATCCTCTCCCAAAGGGGCATATTTCCTGGACCAGGTGCCTCAGTCCAGAAGCAGTTTGGTCTCCCCTGATGTTGGCTTTTATTTCAACGTGCTTCTGTTTGCCTTCCTGTACCTGCTTGTCCCTACTTCCTGGCTTCAGTTTACCTGCTTTCACCTGCTGCATGCAGTAGAGCTTCCCTGCCTCACTGTTGCCAACTAGTAAGCTGTAATCTTCCCCAAATTTTACCCATGCTGACCTAGATAGAGCCTTCTCTCTGAGAAATGCTCATTTATTCCTAGGGCAAGGTGTTTCTCTGGAAATCCACGTATGTATGAGGAAAAGTTCCAGAAGTGGGTGAACAAGGTAAAGCTCATCTCTCAAAAGACAAGTTGCGCATTTCAGATCTGGACATGCAGGAAGCAGTAGAAGCCAGGAAAAGACTTCAGGAATGTGGAAACAGGCTTGAAGAAAATAACTGAAAATCCATAAAATCAAAAATTTCTCTTTAAGAGACAGAACCATTTTTATATTGAAGTGTCACAAAAAGCTCAGATATTATAAACATCTTATTCCCACTTTTCTAAAAAATCTCATTGCTAAGCAGCACTTCATTTTTTTCATAATTAGACAGACAGGAGGGTGTAGGTCTTCCTGTGTGGGAGAGAGAGAGGAAGAAGAGAAAGGAAGAGGAAAGACCAATCTTTCATTGCTCTTTACCAATTGTGTTCTGGTATGTTTAATCTAGTTCACATAAAATGATTCAAAAAGTTCCATTATAAATATCCACTTGTTTACCTAATATATTTGTAAATATTTGTCAAGCATTGAAGAAAAACTTTTGATATGATTAGCACTACATGATATTGTTCATAGTATTATTTTCAGACACATTTCATTCTGTTATCTCCTTTTCCTCTACGGTGCATTCCATAGTCCTGAATACTTACTCTGTTTGATCCAACATAGAGGGGCTAAGATGTTATCAAGATGTTCTATGGATTATAGCAATGAAACTTCCCTTTAAAAGGTAATTATATGATTTATATAGATCATCATATTCTTCTGCTAATATGAAATAGTACTGATGTTTCAGAGTTTATCAAATGAGAAAGAAGGATATGCATATGTAATCTTTGACTATTATTACACCTATGTCAGTTCTTATAACCTCTGTCATAGCAAGCAATTCAAAAAAGGTAAGTTCCTCTGTTATTGAGCTAATAAGACCTTTTCAATGTGTGTGTGCGTGCGTGCACACACGCACACACACACACACGCACATACACAAACACGTGCATATACACCTGGTCATGCACATACACATACATGCATGTAACAAACCTTAGGTCATAGAAACTGAAAACAAATCAGGCCAATTGTAGTCTCAGATGCAGAACTACATCACGGTCAAACAGGAATTAGTAGCAGCTAGATTCATGTGGCACCCAAGAATGAAAGAAGATTCTACAGTTTTCCGTTATGTCTGCATTGTGCAGTCTTTACCCTTCATAAAAGTATTAGTCCATTTTAAAGGTATTCCACAGAATTAATTCAGAGGCAATGGAGGAGTCTCCTTTTTGATCTCAAAATCAGCTTGCAAGGAATTTTAATCTGCCAAATCTCTCCAAGCCAGAATCTATGGAGGAACTCGGAGAAGACGCCTGTGTCCGGCCTCCTGTCTGCTGCTTTCTGTGCACCAGTTCTCATGAGACCGTCTCCATCCGTCTCCATTACAGTCTACTCTCATTAAGAAAACACTAAGTAAGAATGACAGGGCATAGCTTTCTGCCTAATGAGATCATGTATTATCATTCATAGCATACATGAATCGATAGCAATGTCCTACTTAGAATTATTTCTTATTGGGACGTGTCTGTGATACATTATAATTACATTCCTCCTGGGGAGTTGGTACATGTCCGTGAAGTTTCTCCATTATTTGTAACCTCCTCCTCCCTTCAGCCTCGCTGTGGATATTTGTATTTGTAGAAAGTCTTACCAACTTATGACCCCAAGCTCCATGCTACTTTCACATCTGTATTGGATATATATATATATATATATATATATATATATATATATATATATAATATGTATGAACTTGTGTATGTGTGTATGTGTGTATAATCACTCATTCATTTTGAGCATGAAGGAGACCTCAAATTTATCTCCATACCCACTCAAAAACTATCTGCATATTGAAGTATCTAAATTGCTTAGCTAGAGTTTACAAGCCTCGTTCCAAAATGTAATGTACGTTACTCTTCCATCAAGAGATATCTCAGACCAAAGATTCACATAGCTTTTATCCTATGCCTTTTTGTTCCTGATCTGTGTTTCTTCCAGATTTTATATATTTAATTAATAGAAATACAGAACAAAAAATGACCTCTTAATACTTAGCTCAGTTCTTCTTTTATGCTTTTGTCACTAGACATCAAAATGGCATTGATTTGTTAAAGTACTCACACATGCATCCCAGAACTCCTGTGATGTGTTTTATGCCACTGATGTGAGAAGCTTGGCTGTTCTGAAGCATGGTCAATTTGCTCGTAGGACTGAATTGATTGTGAAATGATCTATTCAATTGCTCACTCACTGACCTGCGAAGACCAATCCAGTTAGCCTTGTAGACATGTTTGCCGCTCTCACCTATCACTGTAAATGAATCCAGTTTATATTTAAATAGTCAGAGAGGAAGGATTCAGTAAAAAAGACTAAAAGTCAAAAGCTGTAGCTAGGACTGCAATTATGATTGTCTAATAAATGTGCTGTGAAGAGAGTACTAATTAATGTTCTCAGAACAATCCTCACTAAGTTTATGAAATATTTTATTTCCCTTTCATTCCACACATCTGTCTTTTAGACAAATGCTGGCAGAAAAAAAATAATCTCCAATATATTTTGGTGTAAAAAAACTAATTATTTTTTCCACTTTGTCTCTTTTTAAAACTGCTTAATTTTGTATCAATATGTAGTATGCCAGCTTGAACATATTTAAATGCTTAGATCTTGAATAGTTGATTATAAAGTGGACAAAATACTCGTGTTGATTAAGTTAGTAAAATGAACTTTTAATGGTGGTATTTAAAGGAAAAGTATAATACAGAAACAAAACAATTAGCCATAATACATGTAACTTGGCTAAAGAAAGACTCTAAATTCCCTATAATCTATTACATTTTTCCAAGTATTTACTACTTCATAGGAGGTTATCTTTGGGTTTAGCAGAGAGAGCAGTGTGCTGGGCAAAGCACTGGAAAACTCATGAAAATATATTTAAATTTGGCCTCTCAATTGTATGAATTGTGAGCATTTAACTTCAAACTTCACATATTCACATCTATAATATACGATATTTTCTTTTCCTTTCTTATCTATTTCACATTTTCCCTGCTTAGAAACAGAAATACAGCCATACACTGGAAATAACTGTGGACACTATGTTATGTGCACTGCGGTTTTTATGCTATCAGTTGCTTGACATCTAGTTGCCTATTCAAGCTAGCGGAATTTAGACTATATGTGACCTTTCTATCCCAGAATGGTTATCCATGTGAAAAGAATGAAAAGTATTCTGAATCTCAAATTTGAAAAAATACTGTTATAAATATTAACATGAGTACATAACTCTAGCTCCTTTTTTTGCTGACCATGTGAAAATCATCCAGAATAATTAAAAGAGGTAAGTCCACACAGATGTGAAAGTGGCATGGGAGCCTGGACTTGTAAGACTTTCTACAAATATCCATAGCAAGAAGTGGAGGGCTGTGGGATAAATTATAGCAAAAGAGATTGCCAGTCTTTCAGCATGTGACACACAGAATCAGAACAAGGAAAGAAGCAGGCATCCCAGAAGGACTTGGGCAAACTCTATAGCACCAGGTATCAAGAAGGTAAGCACGAGGCTGTCTGAAAAAAAGTGTCATTATCTGAATGCCTGGTGCAAAACAAGTGATCCTTCACCAGTCCTTTTCATAAACCATGTGTGCAGCTAAACAAGTAAACTAGGATGAGATCTCCCATTCAACAAGCCCTAGAGGTGTCTGTCCTGCCACACTTTAAGAGCTTCATTTTAAACACATGCACTTGCAGAACATATGCACTTAAATCAACACATACCTCACGTGCACACCTAGTTAGAAAACCAAACAGATATTTTAGTATACAATGCAGAAAAAAAGTAGAAGTCAAGCACAAGGAAAATAAATTCTTGTTTAGTCCTAGAAGGAACAGAGATGATTTAAGGCAATTTATTTTAAAGTAATTTTCATCAATATCTGCATCTGTACCAAATAATCTCATTCTATGCAAAGGATCAACCTAGAGCTGTTAGGAATGCATGCTACAATATCTGAAAGCATCAAAGTGGAGATGAGCAAAAGTAACATTGATATACTTGGGAAGTGCTCATCACTCTAGCAGGAAGTTTATACATATAAAAATGACCAAAGCAACCAATATAAAACATTATTATTTTCAAAAAAGTTAGCACACAGCAAAGATATCTAAAGATGGAAATGTTGCTTCTCATTGTAAGCTATTTTGCACTATTTAGCATTTAAGCAAGCACAAAATAGAATTATTTTACAAATCTGTACAGTGCATCGCATAATACTAATCAAAGCAATGACTTTCCCTATACGTTTAGTTTTCATCAATCTGCTTTTCAGTTATTGTCTCATATTAAAAATGATTTGAGCAAGGCAAGTAATACAGTTTTTCTTAATACCATGTCAAAATTTTTTTTATTATTCCTTATTGAAGTCATTATATTTTTCTCCTGTCAGCCTCTCTTTATTTTATTTATTATTTTAAAAAATAAAAGCACAAAAACATATTAACAAACAGACACAAATTAGCATAAGAAATAGTACAATCAAAGCTGATTTACAGAGAAGGTGACATGGACTCAACAATGGTTGTTGCTTTACCTATTGATATCTTCGAAGTGTATATACATGAACACAGATACAGATATACAAAATTGGTCAAACAATTAATCATCTCAACAACAGAAAAACACAAAAACAGAAAACAAAAGACAAAAAATAATAATAATAAAATAAAATAAAATAAAAATATAAAAAAAAATAAAGACCAAAAATAGTTGCTGCTTTGCATATCGATATCTTCGAAGTGTGTGCTCAGGATAACACATAAAGACATATAAGATTGATCGAATAACCCTTCATCAATTATCTGGAACCAGAAGAGACCCAGAATAGCCAAAGCAATCCTGGGCAATAAGGACAAGTCAGGTGGAATCACAATCCCTGACCTGAAATTATACTACAAAGCTACTGTAATAAAATCAACCTGGTACTGGCTAAAAAACAGACCTGAGGATCAATGGAACAGGCTGGAAGATGCAACCATAACGAAAAACCCACTCAGCTACCTAATATTTGACAAAGGGGTCAACCAAACCCAGTGGAAAAAAGAAAGCCTGTTTAATAAATGGTGCTGGAAAAACTGGCTTGCCTCTTGCTGAAAACTGAAAATAGACCCCAGTCTATCACCATGCACCAAACTCAAGTCAAAATGGATCACAGATCTCAACATTAAAAGAGAAACTCTAAACCTATTGGAAGAGAAAGTAGGTAAAAATCTTGAAGACATAGGAATAGGCAGAGAGTTCATGAACAAAAATGAAACTGTAAGGGAAAAACTTCAAAGAATCAATAATTGGGACTTCATCCTACTGAAAAGTTTTTGTACATCTAAAGAAATCACCAGCAAAGTAAAAAGAAAACCCACAAATTGGGAAAAAATCCTAGCTGACTGTCCCTCAGACAAAGGACTACTATCTAGAACATACAAAGAATTAAAAAACATGTACCTGTCCAAATTCAAAGACCCAATTCAGAAATGGGCATCTGAGATGAATACACACTTCGCAGATAAAGAAATACAAATGGCAAATAAATACATGAGAAAATGTTCCACATCCTTAGTCATTCAAGAAATGCAAATAAAAACAACATCGAGATTTCATCTCACCCCAGTAAGACTGGCCAGTATGAAAAAGTCATCCAATAACAGATGCTAGTGAGGCTGTGGAGAAGTAGGGACTCTATTACACTGCTGGTGGGAATGCAGACTGGTGCAACCACTGTGGAGAGCCATTTGGAGATTTCTCAGCAAACTAGGTGCCTCTCTTTAGAGCTCTAAGGATATCTGTTATCATCAAGGTGATGTCTGCATAGATCAGCGGAAGGGGGATGCATGGAAAATTCATGTTTCCCCTTGTCTCGGGGATATAGGAAGTAATGCTATTTAACTGTACATAGGAGTGAACTAAAGAAAACCTCACACATTTCTGAAAACATTCAACTGTATAAGAAACACTACTGTCTTTTCAGGGAAAGGATACACTTTTAATTCATTTTCAAAAGCCAAAGAAGGTCATCAACAGACATTGTTCCCTACAACCAAAGGCACAACAAAGTGCCTAACATGAATGCTTCTTCTTCTGCCCTCACTGAAATTATTTCTCTCCAGAAAGTTGTATTTCAAAAAAAAATTTTGTGTAATATATTTCACCAGTTCGCCATTACACATTAAAATAGATAGATGGGATGTGTTCTTGCACGTGCAACATTAGTCAAGAAAGTGAGGTAAAAAATACCAAATTTTAAATATGCTACTGTTTGTATCTACATGTCCCCCAACAGCCTCATGCTGTCCTAGGCTTTGAAAGAGATTTGCACCTTTGGGACACTTCTACTGACTTAATGTTAGGAGATGCGGTCTGTGCAGGGGAGACAGGTCACTGGGGTGTGACCAAGAGGCACATCTCTCCTTCCTAGTTCTTCCCTCTTCTCTGCCTCCTGGCCTCATGACAGGAGCAGCTTTTCTCTGTTCAGACACTCTACCATGCAGCCGAGCATGAGAGGACCAAACCTTCTGAAATGTGAATCCAAATACCGCTCTTCTCCTTTACACAGTGGACATCATGCATTTTAGCACAGTAACAAGGAAAGTGAGCGCAACACAGAAGGAAATGACACTAACTTCATTGGAAACACATTTTCAGGTTTTCATTTAAACAAACAAACCAAAAACCCTAATGCGCTGTGCATGTCCTTGGCTACAGGTATCTGTGTGCATGCAGTGTGAATTGAGTGAAAGATACGGAAGTGCCTATAAAAAAATTCTCATTAAGATCATCAAAGCCATAAGAACCAGATCAAGAATTATCAAACAAACTCATTCAACATGTAAAATGAAATATTGTTGTTTTCCTGGCTGTGTGACAAATTTCAAGGCTCTATCTACTAAGAGAAGTTAATTTTACATAAGAGTAGAAGAATAAAAGAAGAATAAGATAAAAGAAGTAAACAAATCAATAAGGAGATAAGCTCACAGACAATTAAGAGATATATGAAGCTGATGCAACTGTTGTAGAAATGAAGAAATTCTGTTAGAAATAAAGATTGATGTTCTTGTGTTATTTTGTAAATGCACATGTCTTTGTTGATATGTTTTCATTCTTTTATCTTTAAAAAAATTAAAAAGATAAAAAGCAATAAAGATTGACACCTACTTGGGGAACAGATAACAATTAACCCTAACAGCACATAAAACTATGGTTTTATATTCAAAAGGCAATAAAGAGGTTCATAGATTTTAAAATGGAGTACAAAATATAAAACTAAGAAAATTGTTTAAAACACCAAGAACTACTATTTGAACTAAGGAATAAACGGAATGCTTTATATTAAAGACTATTTGGTTTCTTTAGGGAACCCAGTGGCCAAATTTCATATTAGATGATTCTGTGAGTCTGAGAAATGTAAATAATACAGTGTCCTTTCGGGCTATTTCTATCATAACCCTTTTATTTTCCTGTTGAGCCAACAGCTTTTCTTCCCTTCTCAGATCTTGTAATGCCTGACTCAAATTATTTAATCTTATTTTCATTGTCAATCTTAGGACAAATTGTACCTATTTTCATGTTTGTATTTCAACCTTGAATTTGCTTTCTTCTTAATTTTTACTCACAAGTTTCTTCAAAGCTTAACTCAAACCACATTTTCTTACAGAACATGTTGCTTAGTTTTGCTTTTCATAAACCTTGCAACGTGTATCTGTGTTTGTTTTTAACTTCAATTTTATTATAATTTATGCTGGTATTTATTTTCCCATAGCAATATCTAATGGGCACTGAAAAACAAAACAAGTTATCCCATACTTTATATTAATTCTTTGTTTCACTAGGTATGGGTGGATTTATCATGTTCAGTTGACTAAAACTGCTGTCAGAATCACTAAGGAATTTAAAAGATGTCTGATGCTTTTAAAACATCAGAAAAAAGAAAAGAAAAGGAGAACAATGGAGAAGGTGATTTCATTATGTCTCTTACTAGTAATAAGTTTTATGTTGAGAAATTCTCCTGAAACTTTAAATTTTCTAGTTAATATTAAAAAGAAGTAACATAGGCTCCTGTTGAGACTAAGATCACTATTCCTTTAAGCACTTTAGAATACCACAGAAAAGTTTAATTTTCAATCTATATTATCCGCAAACTGGCATTTTCTTTCTTAATCTCTGGAAACTGTGTCCCTCCTTTTTTCATGTCAGTTCTCACAGTAACTAATTAATTCACTGATTTGTATTTCAAAATCATCTTATTTCTCATTCATTCAGTTAAGACTAAAAACAGACCCAGCTCACAACTACCCGATTTTGAATTTAACAAGCAATTCCTATAACAATTCTTAATATTGTAATTCATCCACAGCTATAGGCAGTTAGGTTCTATCCTTGATGTTTATTTGCAAACAATTTTTAGTGTATATTTCCACCATGGGCAGGCTGAGGAGAATCCTGAGTACTCTGTCAAGTTCAAAGCATATAAGGTATTGCTTTTGCCCAGCACTTCTCACCTAAACCTTAAGCCACCTCCCAATTACCATAAAAACCCAAGCCAAAAAATTTTAAATTCCTTTCTGTGCTTTGTAATGCTGTTTTTGAACAGCTTGGAAAATTTGCCCTTCTTGTACCAGAAAGCTATACTAAAAGTCTTTTCATATCCTCTTTGTGCTTTATTATTAGTGTCAATATTCAACTAAAATTTGGAGTGGGAGGCCATCTAATTTCTGTATAGTGGGATAAAAAGTGGATTTTCTTAATTTTCCATCTCATGTCTAGAATAAATTTAATTTTTATTGAAATAAACATAACATTTGAAGTCAGGTTCTCTTAGTCTGCTTGAAATTAATGGAAGAAAGTATACAAAAACTATAGGTGATAGAATTAACTATCTTAACTATGTACTCACTTTGTTGAAGGTATTAGGTCATATTCTGATAAAATTTCTAGCTGTTCAGCATTTAGCACTCATTGCAACTTTTCTTTTTGAATCATTTATATTTTTAAAATTAGTACTGCAGATTGAACCCAGGGTATCCACAATGAGCTATATCTCCACCTTCCTTTTAATTTTTTATTTTGCAATGGGGTTTACTAAGCCATTAAATTTCCCAGGGTGGGCTCAAGCCTGTCTTCTGCCTCAGACCCTTAGAGTGGTTGGATTACATGTGTGCACTTTCAGGAGTATTTTCACAAATTTTGTTGTTTTGTATTATATGGTGACAGAGACAGAGATGGAGAGAGTGAGAGAAAGAGAGAGGTTGGGTGTTTGTGTGAATTTGGTTTTGAATGCTTGCTAAAATGGTAATTTTGTCAATATATTCACTCTCAGTCATTACTTATTCAAATATGACCCCTCTCCAATTTGTTGTAGTGTCTCTTCAGGAGACTCAAATCAGACTTATTTAGAGACTTCTTATCCTCTTATATACATCCTCTCCGCCTTCATATTTTTACCTCTACATCTCTTTGCCTCATTCTCTATCATTTTACATATAAATGTCCAACTTACTATCTTAGTTTTGTAACAACACACCATCTTATTTTTACAAAAATATTTTATTTTTCAATTAAATATTATTTTCAAAGCTGTTTCTTTTGTGTTGGTAGTGTTTCTCTTTTATGTTAATATGCTTTCCAAGCCACTTTCCAATCTCCCATTAAGGGGCTCTGAGATATTCAACATGGCTGAATAGAGGAGGGATCATGTTGGAGTTACTCAGAGAAAATCAACTAAAAGTGCAGGTGACTGGAAGAAAAGAAGGGACATGCTTCCTGATGCCAAAATTAGTCTGAATTAAGAGACATGTAGACAGAACATAGTCAAGGGACTTAATGAAAAGGCACAGCAGCCCTGTGTGGGCTCTGCCTATGCACAGAGCAGGAACTGCCATTCTGGGAGGTTTCCAAAAAACCTATGGACCACAATAGATTGTCAAACTTAAGCCACATAGGATAGATTTTGGATATTGGGTCTTGAACTCTTTTGCCTTCCTCGTGAAAGAGGATTTGCAGCCTGGCAGCAAATTTCACTGGCACACACAGGGAAGAGTGACTAGGACGCTGCCCTCCCCCCCCCGATGGTCCACAAGGTTGTTGGTTATTTTTTCCTTTTTCTCTTCTGTCATGACCCATAGAAGTTACCTGAATCTCTAGTGACAGTGAAACTGACGACTCCAGCAACATTGATTAAGGCAGGACCTGGAATAGCAATACCCCTCCTGCCGTGCTCCACACAATGTGAGAGAAAGAGGGATGCAGTGCTTAAGCATCCTTAAGCCACAGCAGAGCAATGGGTGGGAAGTGAGCACACCCTCCAACTGAGAGAGCAGTGCAGACACAAACAGGATAAGGAGACAGAGGCAGGTACTGAGGCACACACAGAAAGTTGTGGGCTGAAGATTTTGGCCTGAGCCCTGGGGTTACATGGCACATATTTAGGAATCAACTTGGGCACTACCACAAAACTAAGGACAGAAAACCAAATTTAAAAAATAGAAAATGGCAAGTTGAAAAATGCAACTCCAGGCCCCAAGCCCAGTCCAGGAGACAAGACATAGAATAAATTAAAAACCACCCACCTGGATTTTCTGAAATAGTAGTATCAGAAGTTAAAAACAAAATGAAAAAAGAGGAACTTAGGAAAATGATGGAAACCGAGGACTCCCAACATATTAAAGAACTGAAATCTGTAAAACAGATATGAAGGAGATTAAAAATTCCATTGAAAGTATATGCAGATAAACGAATGAACGTGAGGACAGAATATCAGATCTAGACTGTGAGTAGTGATCACTGAAAGAAAGGTTTCTTGAAAATATCAAGGGAATATGAAATATCAATCCAACAACCACAAGCTAATGCAAAGAAAAACAACATAAGACTGATCAGATTCAGTGAAAAAGCAGGAGATGGCACAAACAACATAAAAAATCCTGTTCCCAAAAGTAATATCAGAAAACTTATCGAGCACGGAAAAAGAATTTGACAAACAGCTAAGTGAGACATAGGAGAACTCCAATTAGCCATGACCAAAATAAATCTACAACAAGGCATATAATAATCAAGATAACAGAAATTCAGCTCAAGAACAGAATATTAAAAGCTGTTAGAGAAAAGAAACAAATTGCCTAAAATGGGTAGCCCATCAAAATCACAGCAGATTTCTCAACACAAACTCTAAAGTCAAGATGATAGTAAAAGACTTTTCACAGGTCCTTACCCTGAAGTCTGTAGCCTTGCTCTGTTAGAGGCCAGATAATAAACATCTCAGACTTTACAGGCCAAGGAATACAGTCAAGAATATTGGGTAGGTAATTTCATGGCTATTTCAAGTATAACCATTTAAAAATGTAAAAACATCTCTTGGTTTCCATGACACACAAAAACAGTTGGAGGGGTGGTGGAGCTGGATTTGGCCTATGTACCTTGGCTGGCTGATTCTTGCAGTTAATATTTTTAACTTTACAGACAAAAATAAAAATTTTTATTTAGGAGGAATGTATGGTTAGAGGTGAATTTTTAAATGATCAAGCTAATATCACTATGCAAATGCAGAAAAACAGTAGTGACAGTTACTGGTTTCCTCTAAATAGAGCTGTTCAGATAATTCAGTTGGAAATAACAATAATCTGAACTGAAGGACGATGAGCAGGACTTAGAAATTACCTAAGTAGGAGTGTGCAGAAAGAGAGTTAATGAAGGATAGCTTGACACTCTCTAGGGAAATTGATGATTGTTTATGAAATGCGTGATGCCACTTGAAACAAAGAAAGAAATGATGACTAATGTTTTAATTACTGTTTAACCTGCCTATGAATAAACAAATATGGACATATGTTTTATGTAAGTGTTTCCTACTCAGTGATTATGTTTCAGGTAAGTCTTCATATCTGGTGATAAAGATGTGGGAACTGTTTGCCTATTCAGAGTAACTGAAACTGTTGTACTGACTAAGTTTATCAGATATGAAAATAAAAATTGCAATTTAAGAAGTCCATAATTTTCCTGCAATGTTGTTAAGATATTTGTGTTTGTATTTCCTAATTGCTTAATTGAAATTGTTCCTTTACAGCTCATATAGTTTCCCCTGGAAGCAACTTTGTTCTTTGATAGCATTGATTACTAGATTTTACTTTGTTATATTCATTTAGATAGGCTTGCCTTTTAGTCACTGATGTAAACTCTTCCATTTAACATTAGAACTTAAAATTTGGTTGGTTGCTTGTTATCATAAAAATGAATATTCCCTAGATAGTACTGATAGAAGATTCCATTTTGTTTCTTATACATTTTCTCTTTGGTTTTCTTAAAAGATAATTTACCTTAGTGGCTCAAATTAAGATGTACAATTAGTTCCAGATTACAAAGCAATATATCCAACTCCATTCTAAAAGTTGTAATGTGCTTTCTGGCACTGATACTAGAGAAGGTCTCAATGTTTATATTATATAATTACCATTATATTACTAGTTATATTATATCTTTGTTCAAGAGGACAAGAGCATTTGCATTACTTGCATGATCAAAAGTACATGCATTAGCTCCTCACTGTCTAAAACTGCATGAGATCTAGTATCTTTAGTGACCTGTTGGGTGGACAGAATAAGTTAGATTCTGGTTCAAATGCATTTTGTAAGAGATACTGACCTAGCAACATTTGTGTTAGCCTTTATATCTTCATAAGTAGGTCAAGCTTAAATTTTGTACTGTTTTGCTGGTTAGTTTTGTTTGATTTAAGCCACGTTTTTAATGTGATCCCTATATCGCTCTTGGGAAAAGAATCAAAGTAGGTAGAAATCTATGTTATAAGATAAATAATTTGCCAAAGTCTGTTGACTCTGACAATATTTCCTTTAATCCTTCAATTTGAGCAGTGCACAAATTGATAATTAAGTCAGTAATGCATTCCTGGGTATTTGTATATGTTCTGTGCTTTAAAAAGGAAGATCAGTAATTAGTGGGAAGAAAATAAGCCAGATATTGAGTACAAGAAATAAATTCTTATCAGTTTCCAAAATATAATTATTGTAGCCAATTGCAACTTCCTCCTAGGAATTGTCATGCCTTTTGGCAGCAGTTGGAACACTAATTTTCCTTAATAATTGTTGGGTGGAAGACCACACAGTATTATAGTCTTTATTGTGTGCAATGGAAAATGAAGTTGACTTATCTTTCTCAGTGAAACTAGGTCGATATCTTAAATAGATGAACTAATTGTGTAATTGCTTCAGAGCTTCTGAGAAAGTAATTTATTTTCATAATGTAGACTATGCATGGAATCAAATGAGCCTATAGATATGTTTTATAATATTAACCATACTTGGGTATTATATTTTTGCAATAAGAAATATTTAGGGAATAAAAATAACAAAAAAGTAATGTTCATATTTCTTTCTTCTCTATTGGCTGCTCACTAGTTTCCTCGATATGCCAATATCAAAATTTGTCCTTTTTTTCCCTTGGAACATTGCTAAGTGACACTTAATAGTTTTCTTCTATCTAGTAGGAAGAATATAATTAGATCTTATTAATAAAATATTCTTTGGGGATAAGAGCACTAAAATCAAATATGCCCTCTCTTTTTAAATCAGTTAATTATTTTGCTATAGAAATTGAATGTGTATATATTGATTATTCACAATAGATGAACTAAAATATATGTACATTGTGGAATGGCTAAATTTAATAAATTGATGTATTTACTATCTCATATACTTATCTGTTTTTATGGTGAGAATATTTAAAATCAAATCTGTGATTTTCAAGAATGGAAAACATTCTTGTTAATAATATTTACCATGTTGTACAAATGATCTCTCAAACTTAATCCTCCTATCTGCTGCCGTGTACTTTTTGCTAATATTTTCTTAAAGTCTCATGTATGAAAAATGCCTTGAATCCCTTATACAATTTGTTAATTTTTTATCAGATATCTGGCTTACAAATATTTTCCTTATTCTATTCTTTGTTGTCTTAATCTTCTAATAATTTCCTAGGGGCTAACCTGATGTTGAGGGTTTCAGGGGCCATTCTGGATGTGGGGTTGGCCTGAGTCTGTGGGAACCGGCCTGGTGCCTGGAGCTGTGATTGTCCTGGAACCATAGGAGAGCTGAAGGCTCTGTACATATACACTGGCCTGGTTTCTGGGACGGTAGGAGACTGCCTGGCCATTACTGAACTGAAGTAGTCTCTTGGCTGGGGGGTCTCAGGCAAGGCCTGGTGCTCACTGTTCTTTTATTGCTTACGGGGACACCTTTGCATATTCAATACTGTAGGTTTAAGGGAAGGGTAACATGAATCATGTGAAAGAGTCCTTCCTATCAGCCTCAGTGTATCCTTTGTTTTGTCTACGATATACCCAAGTTCTGTAATCTCTTACTTGGTTTGGGGAGCTTCTGCTATTTTCACAGGTAGCATTTGTTCAAATTGATGTTTCTATGAAACTTTACTTTTCTATGCTGATGAGATTGTCTGTGCCTCCTCTGAAGTCTAGACACACAGGACCCCATGAAGGAAGTGCAGATATTTTAAGCTACTATATAAAAAGATGCTGGCCCTGTGTGACATACAATATTGTGATAACAGGGCTATATAAAATATTTCATACTAATCATTTGATCAAAAAATCTGTAAGTAGTAAACAAAGATATGGACTGGTAACCGCAAAAGGGAATTGCAAGTTAAATCATCAAGATTATTCAAACAGCTGTTATCCTACCAACCTTGGGTTGTTATCTCACTAAGTCAAAGGAAGAAATCAGAGATGAAAACCAGGAAGTTAGGAGAGTGTTTATGAGAAGTAAGGAGAAAGATGACCCCTGACTGGGAGGCATCCTGGTCACCAGAGTGCTGTCTTTGTCTTGGTCTTCCATGGATAAGCAGAGTTTGGGGTTTGTTTAGTTATCCCTTAGTGACAGGCTCCTCTGTTGCTTTAGAATAGCCAATTGGGCTTTTAGTCTTTGTAATATAGAATTTAAAGAAACTTTAAAAGTGTAAATAAAATCATATACTCAACTGATTGAGTTCAAAGGAAACCAGGTTCAAAAGAGACTGGTCACTCTGCATTTCTAAATTCTTCCAAGGTAAGAAGGAGTTGTTAACCAACCTACCATGTTCCTATGGACTATCTTTCCTGAGTTAGAGTGCTTACCTTAAGTCTTTATCTTTTTATTGTTTATCCTGTGGCTTTTTTGTTTTCATTACTAGCTTAACTAGCTGCATGGCAAAACTACTTCTTAACTCCATGTAGACATTATTTTCATTATAACCAACCTACTCTATTTTAGGCCTTGCCCCTCACTAGCTACCTATTTATAAACTAATTAAATTCTCTTTTACAATATCATTTATTCATTTATTTGCTTATCCATTCATAAAACAACAAATATGGATTGAATCCTTCCTATTTTTCAAGCCTAGGAATTGGTAATGAATCATGATTTTAGCGTCTTTCCCTTCTATACAATATAGTTCACAATTTCACCATCTTTTCTCAGTGAACAGGCAAATATCTGAGCAGGAAGAAAGATGGTCTAATTTCATAATTGGAGCAAACTCAAGTCATGAGTTCTGGGATCCACTGTTATCATCCATTCGGTGCACATGGAACATTGTGTAAAGATAGCAAGCGAGGAGGTCAAACCAGGAGAAATTTTAAACAGAAGCACAAGACACAAAAATATACTTTTGCATGCGTGTGGTTTTGGCGATTGATTTCTTTCACAAATAGTAGAAAGAAAACTCAGTGTTAGAGAAGAAACAATGAATTCGAAAATGAAAACATGAATTAGTGATTCCTTTGCTGAGTAGCTTCTATCTAGTTTGGAGGGCCATGGGAAACTTCTCCATGCACTAACATTTTTTTTTTTTTTTTTTTTTTTTGGTGTTTTTGAGACAGTGTCTCACTATGCAGTTCATGCTGGTCTTGAGCTCACTTTGTAGACCAGGCTGGCCTCTAACTCTGCATGATTCTCCTGCCTCAGCCTCTTGAGTGTTGGGATTACAGGTGTGTGCCACCATGCCCACAGCTGGTTTGCAGCCCACAATTTCAATTTGGATTAAATGGAAACGTGGGTGGTGTCAACAAGGAATATATTGCATTTTATTTTATTTTACTTCATTTCTTTTCATTTTGGTAAATGAATTATAGACTACTTTTATGCCAAATACATAAATCTGAAGGACTTTCAAGGACAAGTTTCAGATGTCAAAACTTTAATTGAAATTGTACAGGTTGGCGTGTAAGACAAAAGATAAAAATGGTCAACAAAGGCATCTAGACAGTCACGGGCATGAACACATATCATGTGGACAACACAGAGGCTTGTTTACTTGGTCCTGTGAGCTCTCAGTAGGTAGGGGTCACTTGAATTATGGTCACTAAAACCTAAGAGGTAACAATAACCTGCTTAACATATTTTGAGCCTGATTCAGAACACAATAATTGATTCCACCTGCTCTCTCCTGCCGCCCTTGTCTCTCTTAGTTCATCAGGCTACATTATGTGATGTCTTGTGACATAAGATTAAATGGGATAATTCGTGTGGAAACACTCTGAAAGTGGTAGACTACGTATTAGTTTTCTCCACTGCATTATTCATAAACACGTGGGATGTTTCAGACCGAATAAGTGGGGCAGCAGGTTGCTTGTTATTTCGATGGCACTGGGAAAGAATGCTTGCATAAAATTATTCCCAACAAGTTGCCACAAGAACCTGTAATTTCTGCTTAGTAATTATTCCTCAGGGGAACTTGAGTGTCCTTTTTGCACATTTTCTTGGGGAATTTAATGTACTAAATCTCTAGTCATTTTCATATTAGACTGTAATAGGATTTTTTTTTTTTCACTTTGACAGAGAGACATTAAAGAACGGAGTAGTTTACAAGAAAAGTTGAGTATGTGTAGCATGCTGGGCTTCCCTACATTAGGCAAAAGTAGGTAAACGACCCTGGGCAGCTGGAGGAAATTAGAGTGAATTTGTCCTGATCAGTGAGTCAGGAGAATCCTCTCTGGTCTTTTGCTTTATGACTGGCTGACTTTTATAAAAAGCCTGCATCTACTATTTGTTTGGGATGTACATATTTTAATAGCGATATTGCCAAAGTTGGAAGATGCTAAGCAGTCTCGCAGCTCTAATAAACTTCAAGAAAGCATTGCTTTTGTGATCGTAAGTGGGTTTATGTTATTTCCCCTCTAAGTTTTACATTTTGTATTTACTGGATCTAAGAGTATATGAATCTTCATTCTGCCTTATTTGATATTCATTTTTTTATTCATTTGAATCTTGAAGTAAAATTGAACTGGACTCATTAGAAGCCCTTCATTTAAAAAGAAATATAATCAAACTTTATTAAAATCTTATTTTGTACATCATTATTTTTCTAAGGAAAAGGTCGGGCTATAACTTACTAAAATTTTCCATGATTAAATGAAAATGAGCAAGAAACACATCATTTAGATGACTTGAAAAGCAATAAGAGAACAATTGCAGGTAGAATAGTTTTTGGTTGGACTAAAAGGAAAATTTGCAAACATTTTAAGATGCAGACGACACTAGATTTATTGTAGATAACTGATGTTTGTCACCCTGCTACAGATACTATTTAAGGGATAATTCATCTATGTATCTATGGAGTAAGTAGTAAAATCTATTTTTAACTAGATAACCATTCAAATTATCTGTTATAGCTCCAGGAGTGAGTGTATTGTGTAATATTAGTGATTTGCTGGAGGTGAAAGACAAGCAGAACTGACTGGAATATAAAGTACAGGATTGAAAAAGAAGTTTATGTTCTAGGATAACCCTCTCAGAGAGCATTCAGCCTTATTTGTATAATTCTCCTTCAAGGCATTGCCCTGTCCTCTGGTTCTCAGCCACTTCTTCTCAGCCAATATCTTCTGTCTTGCCTATATGGATTATAGGCAAAGATTGAGCAGTCATGGGAAGGAATTCAAACTTTTGGGTTGTTTTTGTATCATTTATTATCATGTTCATTCATCTCACAAAAATACAATTTTTAATGTCATATACTGTATCTCTGTTTTTTCTAGTTTTACTGAGGTTGAATTGATCTTTTTCATTTGCTTTTGTTGATTTTTAGCACCAGAGTGAAAGACTTTTCTATGCACAGGCATTCCCATCCCCTTTTCTAAATAGCTCTCCGCAGCTAGAAGGCACTGTGAGCCTGACACTAATGATAGACCACACCTTCTCCAGACACCTTTTTTTGTGACATTGTAGCTACAAGACACAGGATCTGGGAAATAAAACCTCAGCATGTAATTTTAGTGAAATATTTTTAATTCTTGTCAAATGGATTCCAAATATAGCAAGGTACAGTTGATTCACATTATCTATATTTAATAAATTATTGCCCAAGTACAGTGATCAAGATATTTAACATGTCTTACCATTTATTTCACATAGCAATGTTGAGATGCTTGTTTAAAATGAGGAAACTAATCTATAAGAAATTTAAATAACTTACACAATTCCATAGACCTAGTAAAACAATTTAGTTTAACCATAATGGTTAATCCTGAATCTGCTGTCTGTGCTCTATCTCTTTAAATGTACAGATAAACATAGATAGAACTATACATATAGAAAAAAATAGACTATCAATACCTAGAGATATAGATGCTAATACACTTTCATTATGCAAGTTATTCTTCCTTAATATAAAATGTATTAAAATGAAGAGGGTAAAAGAACAGCAGAGGACCCTTCAGAAATAGCAGGATAAAGTCTTCAAAAATTTTACCTTCCATGAGTACAGTAGCAAAACTGTCAAAATCAATTTTTATACAAGTCTGGGTTTTACTAAAGTTTATAAATTTATATAAATTTTATGCATATTATTTTTGTGTGTTTGGATATCTTGTAAGAGCAGCCAGCTTTGTAATACCATAACTTTCCCTAATCATATCACTGTATAATTAGCTTGTCAATAGCCTTGAAAACCAATACACTCCCAGTACCTGGGAGGCTGAGACAGAAGGATTGCCATGAGTCAGCCTGAATTACAAAACAACAACAACCAAAAAAAAAAAAAAACCAAAAAAACACCACAACCATCAATAACAACAAAAACAAGTATAGAAGTTTTAGAAACTAGCAGCCCAGCAAATACTAGAGAAGTGGAAGGGATCTGGTCCACCCTAGATGCCCTATCAGCAATATGTCAATACTTGAGATCATTGGCAGTTCACTGAGAAGCTCAACTTCATTATTTGATGTCACCCCTATGATTCTCTCTGTGCACAGCTTTTCCTGTGCACATTTGTGAAAATAAAATCAGCAGCAATAGTTTCAAATTGCAGCTGCCTGCAAGGATAGTACAAATTCTATCAATATAGGCTTACCAAAAACCATGAAGGGAAATATTTGGAATCAAATGCCCACAGAAGGCTTTGAAAGATACTGACATACTTTTGCAAGTCTCTGAGGTGACACACTCATCCAGGACAGGCCCAAGGAGATCTGAAGAGTATTTATTTTTTCACCTGCATTTGACCTGAGGTCTCCACAGGACCAGGAAGTGAAGACTGAGTGAGAATTAGGTACTCAATCTAACATGATACAGAGGAGGAGAGAGATGTAAACAGCAAGAGATAAAAGTTTAATGTGGGCATGGACGGAGTCAGCCCCAGAACAGCTGTGCCGGCTCTCTGAAGACAAAATACAGGATTGGGGCTGGGGATATAGCTCAGTGGAATAAGCACCTGCCTAGCAAGCGCAGGGTCCTGAGTTCGATCCTCAGTACCGCAAAAAAAAAAAAAAAAAAAAAAATACAGGATTGAAGCCTAAATGCTCTCTGAGGGGATGGGGCATAGGGTAGCTGATGTAGGCTGCTCAGCATAACTTGCTGAAGGGGGATTGAATCATTGTTGGCCTGCATGGGCTTCAGCAAAGGCAGCTGGGAAGAAGAAACTGCAGGGTTCTCTTGGCAGAAGGAGCTAGGCATCATTATAACTCAGCCTTGGACTGTCGCCATGAGGACTGGGCAGGTTTCGGGCAGGAAACCTATCATTCCCATCTCTTTGGTGTTTAAGGGGCATCGTTATTGTCTCTGGCTACTGCCTGCTGAACCAGAGTGGAGTGGGGCCTAAGGGAAAGAAGGATGGGTCTGAGGTGTTCGTTCCACCTGAGTCTGTGAGGTGGCGATGTCGCTCAGGAGGAGGATTTCTTTGGTGGTAAATGCTTGTATTCCGGCCTGGATGAATTGGCAGAGGAGCCTGAAGACATGGAGCAAGAAGCAAAAAAAATTATTATGGTAATCATGAGGCCCACAAGGGGCATTAAGATGGGAGCCCCTGGGTCTAGGGAACCCCATCATGGTGACCAGGAGGTAGATTCTAGAAAGTAGTGTTTACCCCACATATTAGCTGCCAATTTTTTGACAATTTTGTACTTGGTCCTTTACTATACCAGATTGACAAAATAGCAGCAATCTTCTCCAAGCTTGGCACAATACCCTTTTTCTGCTGTCAAGGTATCTAGTACTCATCCTTGTTGGAGAACTACCATGGCAAGTGAGTTTATCTGATCCGGAAATTAGTACACACTTCGATAAACTGATTTTATGGTGTTCTCTATATCATGAGATATTTGAGAGTAAAAGCTTAAACTGGTCCCTAGTCCTCCTGCCCCAATCCGATGGCTGAGAAGATCTCAATACCTAGTAATACTGAAGCTAGTGTGATAGCCCTGCGGCTTTGTGTGATGTGTGGTTTTAATGATGTGTGAGAGTCTTGTCTGTTATTAGAGAAACCTGGGGCCAGGAATCAGATGGAGCATGTGCCAGTCCGATGAGCAGGAAGATGGGAGTAAGCTCCATTTCCATAGACAAAGAATGTGTTGGGGGGAGGTGGATGTATTTTTGATCTTAGATTTTGAGAAATTAGTTGGAAATGGTGTGTGCAGGCTGTTAGGTTTTCTACGAATTGGTTAGGGAGTTTCTTGGAGTGTTGTAGCTATAGGTACAGTGTAGGCAGGTGAGGTTGAGAGGCCAGGGATGATGTCGTTTTAAGATGAGCTTGGTTATGTGAGTTTTTATAAGCCCATCTGTCTTTTTAACTTTTTGTGAGGATTGAGGATGGTATGGCGTGTGGAGTGTTTAAGTGATGTTGAGGGTAGAGGACCCTGGAGGTAAAGGGTTTGCACCTTAGACCTACTAACTATGGAGTAACCTGCTCTCTTTTGAGTAGTGTTGTTTGTTGAACTGCCACCTATAAATCAGGTGTCGTTAGTGGTAGAGAGAAGAGAATCGTGTATGTGGGCTAAAGGGGCACAAGTCAATTGGAGAACATCTGTGCATTCATGTAGGGGACCTATCTTTGTCTTTGTCGTAGAAATAGGTAATAGGGTAGCTGCATTGAGAGTGTTGCTGGTTGAAATTGTAACCGTGGGATCCTGTATTAGAATTAGATGAACTTGTTGTAGTTATCATGAAGTCATTAAAGCAGGGAGTGTTTTGTGAGAGATTAAGTCAACTAGTCTATTTGATTAATAGACTATGATTGTTTGCTCTAGGGTGAATTTTTGGCTTCTTGTGACAGGATGGCTGCCGCTGCCAAAGTCCAAAGGCAAGGAGGCCATCCTCTAATTGTAGTGTCTAGCTGTTTTGAGAGATAAGCTACTGCCTGGAATGAGGGTCCCTTACTGTGTCTGGCTGTGGTGTATAGAGTAAAGACTGTAGTGGGATAGGGAAGGGTGAGTGCAGAAGCCCTGAGGAGGGCCTCTTTTAGTTTTGTGAAAGGAGTATTAACTGGCATAGTGAGGTCTAGAGGTTTGGAAGGAGACCCTTTAGAAGCTTGACATAGTGGTTGAGCTAAAGAAGCAGAGCTGGGAATCCAGACATGGAAAAAAATTGATAAGCCTGCAAGGGATAACACCTGCTGTTTTGTAACTGGTTTCTGCAAGTCACGGAGGAGGGCTTTGTGATCAGAGGTTATGGAGCATATAGTGGGTATAAGTGTGAGGCCTAGATATTTGAACTTTGGTGAAGCAATTTGAGTTTTAGAAGGGATAACTCTATGTCCCTTACCACAGAGAAAGTTTAGTAAGGCGGCCGTGCATTGTATTGATGTGGTGTAGGAGGGGAATCGAAGTAGAAGGTCACCTACATACTGAATGAGTGCACTAGGCTATAGACTTATAGCTGTAAGGTCACTGGCCAGAGCTTGGCTAAAAAAGTGGGGGCTATCTCTGAACACCTGGGGTAACAAGGTCCATGTTAGCTGAGTGGACTGAAAGGTGTCCAGATCTGTCCACGTGAATGCAAAAAGATCTTGGCATTGGGGATATAAAGGAATGGTAAAGAAAGCATCCTTTAAATCTAATACTGAAAAGTGAGAGATTGAGGGGGGATATGAGAGAGGAGAGTTTAAGGATTTGGGTCTACTGGATATATAGGGAGGACAGCTGCATTGACAGCCCTAACGTCTTGGAATAATCTATATATGCTGTTAGGCTTCAGTACAGGTAGGATGGGGGTACTGTAAGCAAAGTTGTTTGTTTTGAGAAAACCATTAGAAAGGAGTTTACAGATAAGAGGTTTGAGTCCCCTCAGGTGTTTAGGGGCTATTGGATACTGTGAGACACAAGAGAAAGTTGAGAGATCTTTGAGGCGTATCAGACCTGGAGTCATGTGGGTGGTGTGGGTTGGATTACAGTGTCTCAGACAGTGGGATCTGCTAGAGTCATTAGGAGGGGGAGATCAGGAGTGGCAGAGTTGGCGACAGTGGGCTGGGATTGAAGTGTCAGTGCAGTGGGAAGAGTGACAGTGTGGGAGAAGTTTAGTTTTTGTAATAGGCCCCTGCCCAGAAGAGCAACCGGGCAGGTGGGAATAACCAAACAATTGCGTGAAGAAAAGTGTGTGAAATCGGCAAGGAATGGGACCTGTCTGCAGAGGCTGAGATGGTTTACCATCAACCCCCACAACTGACAGCTGTGACCGTGAACATCGGCCAGCAAATTCAGGAATAAAGCTATACATGGCCCCCATGTAGACAAGAAAAGAGAGCATTTTACCTGAGATGTCCAGCAAGACCCAGGGTTCCAAGAGTATCACCTTGATGGGGGCCATGGACCCCGAGCCTCATCAATCCTCTCCAGTGGCGAATCCGAGTACATCAGTTAGCAACGAGTCTGAGATTGAAGCAAGCATTATTGGTTCCTGTGAGGGCAAGGAAGTAGATGACTTACCCTCTCTCTGGCCAACAGGGCAATAGACGTTCCAATGGCCCTCTTGCTTGCATGTGGGACATGGTTCTGGTTGTGGCTTTGGATTTGGGTGAGATTTTGCCCAATTTCCGAGTTAACCACATCTATAGCATGGTCCTGGAGGGGCTCGGTTCTTGGTCTTGATGGTCCCCATTTCCTGTGATGAGTCTCTCCAAGCCTTGAGCGCTGCTGCAAGGAACTGTCCTTGAAGCTTAGCTTGGAGTTTTACCTGTTCTAAATCGTGTTTTGCTTGTAATTTTAATTTATCTAGTTTATTTTGGTGAGATAATTGTTCTCTATTATTATAGACATGGAAGGCTGTATCTAAGAAATCTTTTTGTGGGGATTAAGGGCCTAAATTGGATTTTTTTAGTTTTACTGTCAGTGTCAGCCATCTGAACAAGTCACAGCCACTGTTCGACTAAGTTGCTTTCTTTGAAAACTTGGGAGACACTTTTTCCCGGTGACTCTCCTTAGGGACACTATCTGAGTACTAGGCACTTTGAAATACAAAGAACACCCAGGGAACCATTGCTTTCTATCAAACATGGACAGAAACATGGGTAGTTCTACTAGTTGACGCCCTGTGGAATATTAACAAATAACAGTTACATAGCTTTATAAAGAAAGCTGGAAGTCAAATATCATACATAGTATTGTAACAAAATAGGCATCATGACATTTTTGTGCACAATAGAAGAGCCCTTTTAGTTATCACTTACCTAATACATAAAGAGCTTTTATCCAATTTGCCCTTAAACAGGATAGCACTTAAGAAATTTGTAATGTTGTTTGGGTAAATCTCTAAATGTAGTGGCACATACATAGCATATACATCATATAAGTTTTTTGTCAAAAGGTTAACATTTAAGGGGCTGGGGGTATAGCTCAGTGGCATAAGCGCTTGCCTGGCAAACGCAAGGTCCTGAGTTCGATCCCTGGTACCGGAAAAAAAAAAAAAAAAAAAGGTTAACATTTAAATGATGACCTCGTGTTAGCCTGACATGAACCTCTTAATATGAGTATCTGGAGCATGAAAGAAAGGCAGATGTCTGAATCTGAAAGAAAAATGTCTATCACTTTTATAAACAATCCCAGTTTTACATCTTAAAATATCATACATTTGGAAAGCATGAATACAGGTAATATACCATGAAATTGACAATAATGAATTAATCTAATATACCTTGTCTTATTTCTGAAAATTTAACCTTCTCACAATGGCTAGTGTAAACATGTTGACCAGCTGGCAACTTGGCAGAGGCAAATCTCCAATTTAGATAATATCTATATATAAACTAAATTAGATTACAGACAATTGTTTTAAAAATCAAAAATATAAAAGAGGAAAAATTTGTTGAGCTCAAATAGAGCAGCTGTTTCCCCATTGCACAGAGAGACAAACAAAACACATACACAAGACAATTCATTTATAAATTCAGAGTGCACTCAAATATATCCTTGGTTGTAATTATAAGACTAGTCAGAACTTTATTTTTGATAGGTCAGTTAGCAGAGATCTCCTGTAAAAGAACCTGGAAAAGGTAAAAATCTTTTAATTGTAGTTAATATACTTTTCGCATTTTATTCTATCCCAAGAATATCAGCAAATCCCATGTCCTTCCTGCAGCCTCCAGCTTAGGCATCATCTTCACACAGATTGTCACGTACTCAGACCTTCCAAGGGCTCCTGTGATCTCTCTCTGTAGGACTTAATATAATTCAGATTAATATCGTTTATGTACACTGTTTTTATACGGATGGGAAAAGAATTTTGTAAAGGGTGTTTTTTGTCTGCTATAGCCTGGGGAACAAGCCATAAAGTATCCTTTTGTGCAGGAGAGAGGAGGGGATAAGGTTGGGTAAAGAGAGGGGGCTAGTGTCTGGAGAAGGAGAGGAGGTTGATAAGGAGGGTGAAGTGGGCTGTGTATTTAGTTCCGGGTAGCGGGGCTTCAGCCCGAGGCTGGAGCTAGAACAGCGTCCCGAGTATGTGGGCAGGAGGGGGCTGGTGGGCAGTGCAGGGCAGCAGTGCACCCCAGAGTCAGGCCCAGAGCAGCTCAAAGGCTGGGCAGGGGCTATCGCTGGAGGCTGGAGCCTGGAGAGCTGCAGTTCCTGGAAGAAAGGCAAGCATGATGTGGGAGGGGACGCGAGAGCAGAGCTCCGCGATCAGAGCAGCAGAGCCTGGAGGGTGGCGAGGCAGGGGCCGGGGCAGAGGGAGCGAGCGGGGAGGGGATACAGGGCATGCCCACAGCTGAAAGAAAGCTTGGACAGAAAGTATTTTCCCCACTTGCCATTTTAGTAGAAAAAGTTATCTAAGTCCCTCAGCAGAGAAGGATTAGGCTGTTTTGCCTGAGAGTTTGTTTTATCTAAGTGTATCTAAGTGCCTGAGAAAGCAGCCCAAGGGTGTGGTTTTGTTGGGTAAGGACTGAGTATTATTCATCATGTAGCCAAACTGAAAAAGTGAGCCGGGGGAGAGGGAGATCGCAAATCACTGGAGGATCGTCATCCCGCACTGAAACACAACCATAAACGTGCCCCAAAAAGGGGATGAACATGTCCCAACAATGTCTTCACCAGTCGTCACTGGGGAAAACAAAGGGGAAAATCCCGAAGGAGTGCCAACGTGAGGGTGACTTGGCATGGCCGTGACTTACAGACAAGTACCCCGAGAGTGAGAGGGAAGGCTCACCTTGAAAGCTGAGGAGATAAAGGCCGGTGTTGGATGTCTGCTACAAATGGCAAGGCGATGAGTTACCTGGTCTCAGAAGGAGAGAGAGGGGGAAGGAATGGAGAGAAGGAAAGGAGGAAAGGTATGTAGGAGGGGTCTCGGGCTGGGGGATAGATCCCCCAGGAGCAAGGCAACCCCACTGTCCAGTAAAGCCAGAGCACCAACCGACTGAGTGAGAATTAGGTGCTCAATCTAACATGATTCAGAGGAGAAGAGAGATATAAACAGCAAGAGATAAAATTTAATGTGGGCATGGACGGAGTCAGCCCCAGAACAGCTGTGCCAGCTCTCTGAAGTCAAAGGACAGGATTGGAGCTTATATCCACTCCGAGGGGAGGGGGCACAGGGTAACTGATGTAGGCTGCTCAGCGTAACTTGGTGAAGGGGGATTGGATCATTGTTGGCCTGCGTGGGCTTCAGTAAAGGCAGCTGGGAAGAAGACACTGCAGGGCTCTCTGGGAAGAAGGAGCCAGGCACCATTATAACTCAACATTGGACTGTCGCCATGAGAACTGCGCAGGTCTCGGGTGGGAAATCTATCAAAGACCAACTCAGGGTTTTGTTGAGTGATGAAGGATTGAAAAGTGCAAAACAACACACACAAGCATGAGGAAATAAATTATCTACCCATGATACTGAAAGAATATCTGTACATTCAATAAATGACAGAAAAGAAATCCCACCCCATTAAGGATTTCAGCAACTAAGCAAAGGAAATAACACAACTTTACAGATTTTACTCCCAGAAAGTCAGTGGGCAAAAGGCAACAAAACAACCAACAGTGAAAGCAGCAGTCACAAAACTGAAATTTGACTGAAACCAGAAAGGTCCCCGAAGACTGAAGAGGATCTTGAGAAAGAAGAAAAAACCTAAATGTTGGACCTTCTGATTTCAAAACACTATAAAACAATGGAACATTAGAAACTATTTGTAAGTTATCTCTCTGTCAAATGTTTCATATCTAAAATTTAAAAATAATGCCTCTCAAAGCAAAACAAGCAACATGCAGATAACTCAATTTTAAAAATTGCAGGAAAGAATGAACATTTTCTAAAGATGGGTGAGCATATATTAGCCTAGGATATATAGACCATATCACTAACTTCTAGGGAATCACCAATGAAAACTACAATTAGATATCACTGCATATCTCCTAGGATGGATATCGTCTGAAAGAAAGAAAAACATGTAACTTCTGATGAGGGTATAGAGAAGTAAGACCATTAATGCAGCCATCATAGAAAACACTAGAAAATGTCCTCAAAAAACTAAAGCTACCAGCATAACTCTTAAGGAATAGTTTTCCTGGTATTTTCTTATACATTCATATGTATTTTTAACAGTGCATGAAAATGTATTCATTATGTTTCCCTCCGATTTTTTTTCATTCAGGTAATTGTTTCCTAAACGATACCCAACAAATGTAGTTTTCTTCTTTCAGATTCAGATTGTCTTGTCCGTACGCCCATGTTTTATGAAGGCCTTTGCAGATCATCAATATTTTGAACATATTGGGCTGAATGGAAGCAATGTGCTTTAATTTTAATTTTTGTTAAGTCATTGATGACCACCTCCTCATCCTGCTCAGTCTTCAAACTGTGGGTAGTGTTTATGTATTTCCCGCTTGAAGGAGACGAGATTGCTGTGAATGTGCATGCATACTTCTGTTGTTTCTTCTATTGTATTTCTAAAATATACTCAGATAACAATGTTTTGGGGCTAAATCTCATACGAGTTGCTTATTTGTATTTCTACACTTAATTATTTTAGATTTCACAAACTGTTATATTATGCTTAAGATGTGCCATGTGTGATTCTAATCACTTCATAAATTTAATGCTCAACCTGTGTAATTAGCCTATGCATTGTATTCTATTATCCCCAATTTATAGAAAAGAAAAATAAAGCAAGTAGAGTTGCCTAGGTTTATACCATGACTCCTGGAGCCTGAATTTCAATCCATCAGTGTTCTCTATACATTCAACCCCACTGCTTCATGGCCTGGTCAGCTTTCTGCCCCTGACACAGACAGAAAGAAGGGAAAGATTTACTTGGCCTCAAGGTTTCCTTTTGTGGTTGGGTGGATCCATTGCTGGGGATCTGAGAGGAGGCAGCACATGTTCCTGGAAGAGTACGGTGAAGCACGCTTCATGGCAGCCAGCAAGCAGAGAGGGAGAGTGCTGGAGGAAGTACACCTAGCAAAGACACGCTCCTAGGGACCACTTTCCTCTAAGTAGCCAAAACTTCCTGGTAGTCCACCCAGCCATGGCTCATCAGTGGGATAACACATTCGTGAGGTTAGTAATCCCCCACCCCAGTCTAAGCACTTCTGAAAACTCCACCTCTGAGCATTGCAGCTTTCTGCGAGACATCTAGAATCCAAAGAATTAAGTGCACGTGTGTGTCCAGGATAACAGTAAATGATTTTCTAAAGTGTTAAACTGCAGTAAGTGTCAGACTAACAAATTCCATTTGAGAACGTTTGGAAATTGGATTCATTCATAATCGGAAAAACTGAGCCTAATACACTAACTTGTGAAAGTTCACAACACAAAGATTCCTAAATTGTGGACCTACTGTACAGGGGAAAAGTATATTTAATACATGCCCAAAATTTGTGCCCGGATGTTTCCAGCCCTGCTGTGCATCACTAGAAGTCCTGAGCTGCTCAAACCCCAGTGTATACATAAGCCCTCTGGAATCTTGTTAAAGTGCACACACTACTTCAGTAGAAGTGGAGTAACTTGAACATCTACATTTTTAGTAACTTCTCCGCTGTCACTGTTGCCCCTGGTATATTGACTTCGAGCAGCAAAATTAGAAATCTCTGCAGTGTTCAGGGAAGAAGCCCAGTGACAGATGGTGCTTTAGGAAGGTTCTGGTCCTGAGTGTAGGGAATGACTTAGGAGAGGATGAGGTTGGAGAAATCAGGTAATCTTTCCATCTTTTTCTGTTACAGCTCTCGTTTCATAATGACTTGCAGTAGCGTTACTCTAAGCTTTTCAAGTTTTAATATAATGCCACAGAATAAAACTCTTACTCATGCCAAAATTAAATCTTACAATTTGTTTGCAGATATCTTGGACTTCAGAACATTAATTATAAACCTCAGCGTCACAGAGGACAAAGAAAATTCTAACATTTGTGGTTAAGAAGATGTTTATCTTTAGAAAAAATGGAAAGCCCAGGCTTGGAGGGACTTCATTTCTACTGAGGTGGTAGCCTGAGGAAATAGAAGAAATAAGACAGGTAAGCGGCCCTGGGAAGAAAGTTGTGAAAATTCAGTTTTAATAAGCATGTGTGAGAAAGTGAAAGGAACTGGCTAAGATCATTTTGGGCAGTTTCAGAAGAATCTAATGCTCCACAACATGCAACTTTCTGATAACACAGCAGCTTAAGGAGGGATACTCACAGGCATGAAGCAGAATACCAAGGGAGGATGAAGCCGGAAGGAGGCTCCCTGGGACAGGCCAAGGTCTTTTCCGTGGCAGCCAAGGAGATGCCATACTACAGAACTCTCACTGCTTCTGAAAGTCTGTCCCTTAGAGTAACTTGTCACCTAGAGTAACACATTCATGAGGTTAGTACCCCCCTACCCGCAGTCCAAGCACTTACGAAAACTCCACCTCTGAGCATTGCAGCTTTCTGTGAGGCATCTTGAATCCAAAGAATTAAGTGCATGTGTGTGTCCAGGATACCAGCAAATGATTTTCTAAAGTGTTAAGCTACAGTAAGTGTCAGACTAACTAACGAATTCCATTCGGGGAGAACGTTTGGAAATTAGATTCGTTCATAATCGGACAAACACATATTAGAAAATGGGCAGAATTTGTGGTTATCGTCTGACATCCCCAGTTACCTCATCTGTTATAAAGTTCAAGCAATGATCCTTTCATGACTAATATACAAAAGGCATGGGCGGGTGAGTGGCCAGTGAAGGAGAAAGAAACCCGACACGACCCCAATCATCAATTGTCTAGCAGGGGAAAGAGATAATGATCATCATTCCACAGTTCAACTGCTGGAGTGAAGGTGCTTCCTGGGAACAGGGAAGCACATGCTGGGAGAGGATTTCTGCCTGAATCAAACGAATAGAAGGATGACTTGTAGATTATGCTTCCTGTAGCAGTATGGACTCGGCTTCTCCAAGTCTTCCTCAATGACCCAATAAGAACGCACCTGCTTTGGAGAGATGGATGAGAAAGGTAAAGTCAGTGGAAGGAACAGTCTGCTCAAGCTGAGGCTGTGTAGGGCGCAGTGCCGAGAGTTCTTGGGGTACACTTGTATGTAATGGTCTGTTAATAACTTTATGAGCATCAGAGATTTTGTAAAATCTGACCATGCCTGTTTCTTTAATTAACACTACTGTGTTAAGTAAACAAAGGGCACGCATTCATTTTTTTACCAGTTAAAAATATGTATTTAATAAAGCCTGCAGGTGTATCAATAGACACATGTTTAAGATGCACCTCAAGTTAAAAGTTGTCAGTGTGTGCCCATATTTACTTATTTGAAAGTGACGCATTGTTTATAACAAAAATTTCATCAAATACTAACACTCCAGCCATTCCAGTTAAATGGTAAAAGTCAAATTCCTTTATCTAAATAATAATTTAAAAAATCACCAGACTGCAGCAAACTTTTGAAGCTGTAAAGAAGCAAAACTCAGACCAAGAGTGGGAGAATGACTTGGTAAAGGTCACACTGCTAATTGGCAGCTGTGACATTTAGAATCTGTTTTGCTTCACTGAGTTTCCTTTTTCAGAAAAATGAGTTTTTCAGAAATCAAACAAATAATATGACAGGGGGCATGAAAGCTCCAGAAAACTGAGTGAGAGAAGATGCAACAGAAGATGGGCCCATTGGAAGTGATTTACAAGGACTATTTTATCCATCAGCATGGTGGCAGAACATTGTGCTTAGGATGGATCCTGAAGCTGATTCAATTCTAAACCAATTCAATATCTTACCAGGTACGTGAGCATCACCCCTATACTGTCATGTGCTGCATAATGCAATGTTTCGGTCAGTGACTGGCACCATATATGATGCTATTCTGTAAGATTATAGTGGAGCTGAAAAATTCTAATTGCTTCCAGATGTTGTCGCGATGACAACCTCATGGTCTAATGCATTGCAGCACTCACGTTTGACATGATGCTAGTGTAAACAAACCTATAGCACTTCCAGTCACATAAAAATATAGAACATACAATTTATATACAAAAAGTAATACTTGATACAGATAATAAATGATATCTCACTGGTTATGTATTTACTATACTATAGGTTTTACATTATTTTGAATGTACTTGCATTTATAAAAGGTTTACTGTAAAATAGTGTGCTGCGTTACACTGACAGCAGGCTTATATCTCTTATGTTTGCTGCACAGGACACAAAGACCAAGTAACCCACACCATCTAGGTTTTTGTAAGCACGTTCTGTGATGTTTGAACAGAGAGGAAATTTCCCAGTGACACAGGTCTCAGGATGTATCCTTCTCCTGTCAGGCAAAGTGTGACCATTCAAGCTCTGTCTAAAATACTGAGACATCTGAAAAACTTAGGAAGGTAACAGATTTCCTGGATTTAATACATTCATACAGTTTAGAAGGAGTGACTAGCATACTGTAGTCTCCAAGTTGAATTAACTCTTATTAATTTTGTCAGTGGCCTCCAGGGAGGGCTGTGTCTCTTCTGAACGTTCTACTCTGATGGAGAACTAGGAATCATTGATGAGTAATGCTTAACAGAAGATTTAAGAGACTTACTGTGCTAGAGACTATTTGGATTTCCAAGGGGAAAGAATGTTCTTCTGTCCCACTAGAAAATTAGTTGCACAAATGTGAGCAGGAGCAGTCATTACAATCTGGAAATGCAAAGAGAAACACTTAGAAAGGAACATTTATGGCAAAAAGGGGAAGAAGGATGAAAAACATAATGTTCTCATATTGTACGTTACAAGAGTTAAACCCTAAACTATTAGATATTAGTGATCATTATATTCAAGGTCACGTAGAACAGTAGATCCGTGTTACAAATATGCAGCCTAACACTCAGAAAAGTAATTTTATTATGATCACATATTGCCTCATAGAAGAATATGCAGGGAACCCTTGGCTTCTGGCTTCCAGTGTATGAACCCAGGGAAGCAGAGAGGTACTTGCCCAAATGGAGTGAGCACATTCATTTACTTTATGTGTTGCTTACCTCCTTGGTTTCCTAATTCTGGATCATCTGTATGAATATCAGTTTTATAGATGGAATCACAATAATGCATGCCTGACACTCATGACCAGGCAATGTAGGGAAATAAAACATTAATCTCTAGCCTCTTGGGGTTTTCACTGGGCCTCAGAATTAAATTGACATCTAATAGATAAATGGAGAAAATCATGTACATTGAATATAAGCTTTATATGACATAGGAACCTTGATAAGGAAATGAAGACCCAAAGAAAATGCAAAACCTAAGTACATTTGTATTAGGTTGAACAGTCACAGGCAAATGTGAAAAATAAATCTCAGAGTAATGAAAGAATGCAATAATTATATTAATGAAATATGTTTATATAGAACTATCTCAGCTCTGACTCCCCAGTAGGGTATATGGACACCAACTTTCACATGGGAGTTTTATCTGCTGTTTGCAAGAAGAATGAGAAGACTAAAACATCCTTCGTGGATCTATAGCTTTTTCTATCTATATGCACTTATTGTAGTGCATCTTCTATAAATTAGGCACAGAAAGCGATCAACAATGAAACAACACTCCATTGCCTATATTGCAGCTAGCCATAGACAGTTTTAGCATTCTTGTATCAGTGGAATTTTATCTGATTTTTCTTGATCATAGGAGCTTTCAAATACTGCAACTGTTAAAAACTAATTTGTTAGTGACCTACTAACTCATGATCTGAATCTTTAGGGGAAAAGACTAAGATAATGATTGTTTGAAAATAGAATGATAAATTTATTATGATCGTGTTTGATATGATATTTTGGCACTGATATGATCACAATCATAGTTTCTGAGATTACCATGCAGAAAACATTATATTCAAAGCAATATCCCCCCCTTAGAGGGGTTTCATTTAGCAGGCAAGTAAGTATATTTTATCACTCACAGCTGGAAGTGTGATATTTTAATCTTCCCCCAAGTATCAAGATCATTCCTTTAAAGCTTGTCTCAAGAAAGGAGGAATCTATGTACAGACATAAAGATTGAAGAAGCTTTGAAGTTGGAGTTTTCAGGTCCAAAAACAAAACAGACAATATTAGAAGAAAACTTGTTCTTAAGAAACAAAAGCATTGAGCTGTTTTTTTCTTTGGAATATTGTCTTAGTTACTTTCTCTCATTGTTGAGACAAAATACCTGACACCCAAAACTAAGGAAGGAAAGGTTTATTTAGCTCACAGTTTGTGGAGGTTTCAGTTCACACTGGGCTGGCTCCGAGGCAGAGTGTCACATGGCAGAGGGCAACGGTTCATGGCTTTGAAAGATAGCAAAAGCAACAAGAGCACAAGGGAGGAGTGTCAGCAAGAGCAGCCTCTTTCCCTTCCTTACATTGTAAGCAGGCTACCCCCACCCAGGGGGCATGTAGCGCTCACACAGTCTCCATGCCCTCCTCTTCCACAGACTCAGGATGAGTACAAAGTAAGCACCCTGGGTCCCTGCTGAATCACATAGTTAATGTTCTAAAATTCTCACATCGAGCAACATCCAGAAGATAAGAGCATGTCCTTTTCACCCCAAGATGCAGAACTTCTGAGTCACTTAGCCAAACCTCTAGACTCCCCAAGTTGACACGATGTATCAACCATAACAAATACCGTGGCTGACACAAAACCGGAAGTCCTCAGAATGCATACTTGTCCCTCATGTTTCTCCGTCTCTCAGGAACCCACCAAACATTTGGAAGAAAATCTTGAGTGCCACCACTTTCTCACCTGCACAGTAGCTCCTGAGGAACTTCAGGAAGGAAGGATTCTGAGAAGGAGAAAGAGAGATGTCTGCAGAGAGAGAGTTGGATGGCAAAATAAGAGAAGCTCACACTTGTGGTTAATCTTTCAGAAGCTTAGGGACAGTGATTTTTCTGGGTGTTGCTTCAATTTAGTGATTTGGTTTGCTTTCCTTTATCTTCTACTCTGTAGGTTTAATCCTACTCAGAGCAGTTATAATGCCTCTTTCTGTGACTGTTAAGCTTGGATAGTTAAAGCAACAGCATTCTTATGGGACCTATTTTATGAGGTCAGGCTCCTGTTAAATAAGCTTTGTTTCAGGAGAGCATTCTCCTGGTCCTCCTCTTCTAAATATTATTGCACAGGAAGGTGGTTGTTTCACATAACCAAAAAATTGAAATTTTAAAAAAAGCTTGAAAACTACCAGAAACCATACATTAAAGTATCTTCATTTTGCTTTCTTCCTTTTTTTTTTTTTTTGGTTTTAGAAATGGTTTTATAAATGACACTTCCTCTAGCTACAGCAGAATAGTGAATATCCTCAGGCCACCTGTTTGTGGAAAAAGGCAGCAGACATGCCGCAATAAGGTTCTCAGAGCTGCTTCTACTGCATTTTCAATTTCCCTGCACTGGAAGTGACTAGAAGATGCTGAAAAATTCAGCACTGAGCAGCCCACCATCAAAAAGCATACTTTCACTTTATTCTCCAAAAGTCCAAGCAGATTACAGAAAAATAAACAAAGAAACAAGATTTACTATGAAACTATCAAATATAAATAAGTCCCAAATATAAAATAGAAATGAAAGGAAAGTTAGACTTCTGTCAAGACCTCACAATGGGTACAATGTAATCATCATGCAGGGGGAAAAATTATTTCTAGTCTTCCATTCTGCATCCAGGTTAGAAGTCAAAAATGAGAGACAACCAAGGTATTGGAAAATATGCAAGCACTAAAAGAAAAATAAAAGCCAAAAACCAAGCTTTGAATTTTTTCTGCCAAGAAAATGGAATTTAGACTCTGATCCTTCAAAAATCAAGAAGCGAACCAAAGAACAAGGTATTTGAAAGAACTACAATAGTAGGAACCCAATACAGAAATGAAATGAGCTTAATTTACAGGCCTACAACTCTGCAGCAGGCAGAAAGAACAGTCTGCCCAAAGCAGTGCTAAAAAACACAAGCCCCGTGGCCAAAGTCAGAAAGAAAGCAGAGCGGAGTGACTGCCTCTGTGCATGTGCCGATGGTCGATTTACATTTCTGTGAGAGGCTGGGCATGCAATAGTGATAAATATATAGGAATTTCATTAATGTCCATTTCTAATTATGCATGAATAAATTCTCAAGAGCTTTAAATTTAGTTTAAAACATGAGTCAGCACAAAATTATAACTCATACTCAGGGTAATGTATAGAGACTATTAATCTTACCAACACATGAGACTCATCCAAGGATCTTACAGGGTACATTTATGGGATTCTATTGTGCTTGTGTGTATGTGTGTGTGGTGTGTCTATTGGACAGATTGTAATATCTTACATTTCCCAAAACAAAAGGATCACACTGTAAGAATTTCTGTGTGTGAGATTTTGGAGTGGAATTGAATTTGGAATTAGCGTGCACTTTTAGAGTAGAGCTAATTCTTCATTCTCAGAGTTATTTTATTATTTAACACCAGATATGTTACAAGTTTCCCTTTGAAACACAAAATATGATATTTCTTGTTTGTGTTTTGCAAAAGTTGCTGATTCAGGCCATGACAGTCCGGGGTGGAGGCCTTCAGGGGGTCACTTCCTAGCTCCCCTGCTGAGTAACATTGCTGGTGAAACCAGAGAAAAGTGGAAATAAGCAGAGACCAGAGAGAAAAAGGAGAGAACTGTGCTGGCTACTTCTCTGTTCACCTCTATAGTTTGCCTCTGTGTCATCCTCGTACGCACGCTGCAAACTGCTTTCACACCTTCTGGAGTGCTGTGTGCCACCCAGTTAGGTGTCTTGTTTTCATGTGCTTTTACCCCTCCTACTGTTCAATGATTTCCCATTTCACAAATGACTTTGGGAAAACTGCTCCCCTCTCTCCTTCAAAGACTCTGAAGATGGTACTACTGCCTGTGTATTAACTTGTTTATTTCTGTATGATTGCCTTTTACTTTGTGTTTGTTATTTTTTTTAAGAAAAATTCCAGGATTTCTGTCAGTGTTTTGTGATTTGGGACTTCCTCATTGAATGTGTTTATCCTTCATAGTAGAGTCCCTCCTGGGAAATAAATGGTGCTAGAAGAATGAGGATTAACATGTGTTTTAGGCTATTTTTGTCCTTCATTTGAGCATTTCGAATTGCATTTGTCTTTCTCTGAGAAATGGTAACATTGAAAAGTTCACTAGATATCTTTTTCAAATGTTAGACACATAGAGAGATCAACTAAAGATTTACTAATTGATGTTAATAGTCTGATTTCAGAGCTCTGTGTTAGGTTTCTAGTCTCTCTGATTCACTAACTTTACATCTGTCGAATTGTCACTATGATAACAATCTGACTTGTTAGGGTGGTGTGTGACCCTCACTGTCGTTAACTCAATTTGAGCTACACAAATTCATGAGGACTGAATATATTGAAGAATTAATACCTGGTGAAGAAGCTATTGCAAAAAAAAGTAGGGTGAATAACCCCATTTGTAAATGAGATGCTGTAGAGCAAGTTCAGCCTGTTTTAAGAGCAGAAAAATACCTAATGTGTCTAACATACCAGCTATCTCTCTGAAGATCAAATTTGCTACTGATATGGCCAACAGATATATTAAAGGATAACTGTTTGGAAACTGATCCTAAGCAATCTGTTTACCATGTGAATTTGAAAGTAAGGTTGTCCTTTATATATAAACTCTTTCCCTATAGCTGGCGATGATCTTCCTATCGCTTGACACTTGTATTGATCCAATACAAGATGTGCTCTGAGCATATTTTTCACTCACCCACTTAGAGGTCCTTGTTATTGTCACTGTGCGTGTCGTGTCGATGTCAGTGGGTTTACTGTTACTTATCTAGTCGATTGGCCACACTGCTACCACAGCGTCTGTTGTAGGGTCTGTTTCTAAACAACAGACATACCACACCAATTTTCTGCTTAACAAACATGTGAAGAAACAAATGAAAGTATCTCTTTGTCTTTTCATTTCCTGTATCCTTGGCATAAAACCTCTATTTCTTATTTCCTACATTTCCTTTCTGACCTCTTCCTTATGTAATACTGAATTTCTCTCCATTATACTCTATTGGGTAAATCCAGCTAAACTGTATCTCTACAACAGCACCAGCAATGGTATTTCTTCCAAATACTATTCCTCAAACTTACTCATATTTTCCAAATTTGGAAAGATATATATCTTCAAAGAAATTTCTATATTAGCAACTAGAAAGTGAGTTAATAACTCAAAATCACATTCACCTGATAATCATGTTAATAACACGTGATATTTATTTGAATATATCTATCCAGGTATTCCAATATACAAAGACCATATTTTTTCAACCATCTATCTGCCTGTCTCTGAATTTATCCAATACTAAAGAAAGCTGATGTTATAACCTATGATAGATAAAGAACATACAGGAGTAAATAAATAAATATCTACTATCAGTCCAAAAGGAATTCTTCGCAATTGAAGAAAAGAAAACATACATAAACTTAGTAATGTCAAAATTTATACATAATATTGAAATAGTTCAATGGAAAGAGTGATTGCCTCTTTCTCTTTCATAAGAAATGTATAAAATTTTTCAAAGGAGTAATTGGCATGGCATTGATAGAAAGGACAAGGGATGGTTAAGTCATTCCAGGGAGAGAGGGTGACACTAAGGCAATATCTGACTTTGAAATTAATTGCAATGTTCCATTTGATCCTTCAACTAATTTTTCTGGTAACTGTTGTGTGTGAGGAGCATATGTTGTTAAATGTTCAGATGTGCTCTTGCGCTCAGAGTTCACAGCCTAAGTTTATTACTCATTACCTAAGCAATAAGTACCATCATACAGTGATGCCTAAGCTGTAAGGGTCAGCACCCTGCTTCACTAGTGCTTGGAAGGATTTAACAAAAAGACAGCAAACAGATCACTAGCAATTAATTGTTCTTGCCTCCCACATAAGCTGACATAGAATTATCACAGAAAGCCCTAAAAACCCCAAATGTACTAAACTGCTAAAACAAGAAAGCAATGTCCTCCTGGTTGGAACCTAAAAAGTTTTATTTTTCCCCAGAAACAGAAAGATGGATGGGTTTTCTGCTGTTTATCTCAGCACCTGTTCATTCTATTCACCAAGCTGCTTAATCATGTGTGCCTGCCAAAGGAGTGACAGGCCATATTTCCTAATATGTTTTAATAGTAAAACTTACAAAACAATAGATGTGGTTTATTTGACATAGCAAGTACAATTTGGGATGTTCCTAAATATTCTCTTGAGTTAATTTAGGCAAAGATCATTCTCTAGAAAGGGGAAATATTTTATTTAAATGCAGTCAAAAGCTTATTGGATACAATAAAATCCAAAAGTAAGAAACAGTAGATAATAAAATATAAATTTCTTTTAAGATAGTTTACAATCTCTGGACAGAAAACCACTTTTTATAATGTGTGAAGGAGTGTGTCAGGCTGGACAGACAGAGGCTCATTCAGTGTTAAACAATTCATAGTCAGGCGGTGCTTCTGTTGGATACGGAGTTTTCCTCCGTATCTTCAGACAAGGTCCAGAGAAATGCCCAAAGCAGAAATGAGGACGCAAAACCCACTATACTCGCAGAATAAGTTCACTGACTCTGGTTTCAGAAAACGTTTTCAGGACTAGTTACTCGGAGGCGTGAAAGAGATTTATTTAGGAAAGAAAAGTAAGCACTCAAGACTGGAGAACGGGCTTTCAGAGAATAAGATACATTATTGTCTGGAACTGGGAGCATTTCTATTTCTCTTGAGGGGGTGGAAACCTATGACATTTGTGAGTCCATAGGAAATTCCACCTTTGTCTTGGCTTACAGAAAAAAAAATGGTACACACTTTCCTATAAAATATCCTTGATAAACTGTGGATAAGGAAATGAATTTTGATCCAAGATTTTTTAAAGAGAATTTTAAATTAGACAAAAATAAATGAATCTACATTGGCAGTTAGGGGCATAAAATCCTTAATAAATTTCTTAAATATGTTGTTTCAGAGGCTTCTCAGAGACCCATTGTTGGAGCATTCTCCAACACCCAACATTTGGACCGTTCTCCATCCATAAGCGTAATATCCCATCTTACAGGTGAAAGGTAGCAGCCCGATTTTTGTTTATTTCTTTTGTTTTTTAGTGGATGATCCAAGCAATCCTTGAATTTGCTTCATCTATCTCTGTAGCTTAAAACCAGTTTTCTGCCATTTATCAGCTAAGCTACTTTATGGACTTACAGTATCCTTAACAGACCTAGGATGCAGTGGGTCTGAAAAGAAGACAGCATCCATTAACTTAGGGATATCAACACATGTTGCCTTAGATAACTTTGACTTTGTTCTGGAAATTGCAGTCTTTATAAAGCACAATTCTTTAAATAATGATTTTTCTCCTCTCCTTTCTACTTCTGTTTATTTCTCCTATGTTGTCCCAAAAAGGCATGAGAGTCTTCTTAGAGATGATGTAGCCTAGCAGAGAGAGGGCCAGAGGACACAGGCGGGATTTCTATGACAGCGGGCTCCCCGGTACTCCCCTCCTCTATGAATAGCATGATAGTAACATTTGAAGAATGGGGAATAAACACAGACATAAGCAAAGAGGCACTGAGCTATCCTAGTGGATAGATCACATGACTTACCCCACTGTAAGCTACTCAACATAGTTGAAACAACACTTCTAACCATGGTGAGTAAAATTTTCCTGTTGTCTTGTAGGTAACTGATAAACTGTCAGGAAACTGTCATTAAACTTGCACATGTTAAAGAAATAAAAAGAGCAAAACCAAAAAGACACAACTCATTCTTTTAAGCCATTTATCTTCCTATATTCTAATACTATAATTACTGTGACTTCCAAGTGGTCTTCCTATAAACTAAGCATTGTTTATCTAGCTACTTGATCTCACTAAAATCTTAAAAGCTCTGTTCTATCAAAATTTTGATCATGCCACATAGATTAAGATGGAGGTTAGAAGTAGTTTTGAGTGCTCTTTATGAGGGACAGTTAAGAATAAATGTCGCACAAAGTCAGACTCACTGTCCAGTACAAGTTTCAATACTCCTGATTTATGTACATGCACACAACACACAACTTTTGTTGTTACTTTTGAGTTACTTTTGTCAGGAGAGAAAAGATCAACAAATAAGAACATAACCTAAAACTGTGCCTTATGGATTTCACCAATTTAAAAATAAATTCTCTGGATAAATAACACATCACAGTTGATTATGTGATAAAGTCAGTGATTTCCTGGGGGCTAAACTTAAAACTATTCTTCTTTTTCTAAAGGATGAAGGCGATAGACATTAGTGTCCTGTTTCTCCCCCAAGTGATGACTGGAAGTCGCCGTTTCAGTTATTTCCTTTCCCGGATGTAATTTGGCTTATTATTTCAAACAGGGCAGCCAGCTAATTCCCACAGCGTGAATCAGAATAATGGGTCTCTGAGGAGCCTCTGCTACAAAATGGTTAAGAAATGTATGAAAGATTTTATCACCCTGAAAATGTAGATTCATTTATTTTTGTCTAATTTAAAATTCTCTAAAAAAAAAATCTTGAACCAAAAGTCATTTGCTTATCCACAGTTTATCAAGGAAATTTTATAGGAAGAAAAGGAAAAAAAAAAAACTGGCTTTCAAAAGAATGAAAATCTGAATCTGGTGCCTATATCCTTTATGTAAGTTAAATACTAAGTGTTCTCTGTCTCTCTCTCTCTCTTTATCTCTCAGGTCCTTTCATTTATGTACAAGACAAAGTGTAGGAGAGAAAAGGATTTTTTTTTAAATTTTTATTTATTTATTTATTTTTTTGCGGTACTGGGGATCAAACTCAGGACCCTGCGCTTGCTAGGCAAGCGCTTATTCCACTGAGCTATATCCCCAGCCCCGAGAGAAAAGGATTGATAGAGACTCCTTTCAAGGTCCCTAAACAGCATGATACTCCATGACTAAAATTGGACCAGCACTGACACTAACGTTTAATAGTTAATATCAAGTTCCTTTGTTTTTGTTCCTTTGCTTTGCTTTCCTTTACTTTCCTTTCCTTGTGTTTTCTTTCCTTTCCTTTTATTTTCTTTTCCTCTATGAGACAGGTTCTTGTTATATAGTTCAGGCTGGACTTGAACTCACTATGTAGTCCAGATTGACCTTGAACTCCCAGGATCCATCTGCCTCACCTCACAAGTGGTTGACATACAGGTGTGCACCACCACACCCAACAGGTTAGTGTCAATTTTGTAGACACTAAGTTCTATTTTGCTCAACGCTATACTCACAAAGTCTGTTTGTGAACCAATCCCTGTTGGGAATAAGCTGGGTAAAACCCTAACTGATGAATGCTTTGACCTTGAGAACATCATTTCAGCTTTCTGAGCCTCATTTTCTTCTTCAACAAAATCCAGACATGGCTCAAGCTTCCTTCTGTCTTCAGTTTACCACATGTATGTAGTTTATGAGCAGTATTTTAAATGAATTTAAGATGCATGTGTTATATTTTCATTATTACATATTAACTGATAAATAAAGGGATATAACAATTCATACTGTTCATTAACAAAGCAAAACCTTTAGAGATCCCACTTACCCCAGTAACGCTTATGTGCACTTACTATAGTGACACTGGCGCGACTAGTGACACAGGAGCAGGGATGACGTGTAGGTAAGTTTGGAACACATGGAAGTTTTGCTAAAAGCCTGATAGACATGCAGTATTCCATGCTGCTTTTTCCTCGGCCAAGACACCAGTCACATTCCAGACTGATGTGTTCATCACCAAGAGCTCGAGGGAAGATAACACAGAACGAAGGTGCATGCGACCACTGTGCGTGTGAGGAAACCCACAGACAAGTCTTTGTCCTTCTAAGTCACTAGGATTTGGTATCTTTGTTTTTCCTTTGTATAAAGTAACTTGTCAAATTGCAAGGGCAGATGTCTAACATTATCATGCTGCATTTGATAATCCTTTCACTTATGGTAGTAAAATTTATGATTTTCTAGCTTTGAAATCAAACACATAAGGTGATCCACAGAGTATGTGTAAGTATAGTTATGGATGCATTGATCATGTCCATGGAGACTTTTAGGATAGTTTTGGCTGGAGGACTGCTGTGAAGCTGGTTAGGCCTATGTCCAGGCTGACACTCTGTGAAGCAGTTTCTAATGTTTTGCAACATATCATCTTAGGCATTCCTGAAACCGCAAAACGTTGCCCAAAAGGTAGATGAACATTTCTTGACTTCCACCCTTAAAACAGCAATACTTGCCTTCTGAGATTGCTTTAGTGAAAATAGTGATAATAAAAATAAAAAGCGCTCAAGTCTGGCACATCTGAATGTTTGAAGTGAAGTATCATAGTTTTTGTTGCCTTTGAGAAGTGAATGGAAATACCGACTCCTACCAGGTTAGCTGGAGAATTGCTGCCATCTGTTTAGAGAACCTGACATTTCAGTAATCAGTTTTGATGATTTTCTTCAGTGAAATAATGATGAAGATGGCTTTAAAGCCCTCCTGAAGTTGAGTAAGCTTGGGATGGATTTCTTCTTGACTATGGGTACCTGAAATCTCTTTTCTCCAACTACTTACTTTAAAACACTGGTTAATTGCTAGTTCTTTTTCTGCTTTTTTTTTTTTTTTTTTTTTTTTTTTTTTTTTTTTTTTTTTTTTTTTTTTTTTTTTTTTTTTTTTTTTTGAGCATAAATCTTAAAACCTTCTTTCTCTTATTGACATACAGGATCACTTTTTCTGAAAGATCTAAGAGCAATTTCCTTGGGATACAATTATCCAGGAAGATATAGTTGCTACCTTGCAGCCTCTAGGAGAAGAGACCTAATGTCTAATTTCCATGTGAAACACTTAGCGAGGATGGATGGCTTAATCTCTCCGACCTACCTCTCGCTCCATCGTCCTCCAGTTCTTTTAAAGTAGTTCATTCCAATATTATAGGCAGTAAGTAAAGAGACAAATCCTGATACCAAACAGTCTTTGCTAGGAGGGAGCAGGCACATCTCCAGCTGGACAAGCCTACAGACCTGATTATGTCAACCCCCTTCAGGGATCCAGGTCCCAGTATCTGTTAGCTGCTGTTGCAGATGCAGTCTGAGCCTCACTGCCCTCGTCCCAACAGATGGCTTCCCACCTACCAAACACCATCGCCAACTCTTGATTTGTCCGCCACGCTTCTGACTTCAAAACCTGAAAGTGAAAACTCAGTGCCATTTGCTTTCTGATATTTTGTGGGTGATAGATTTAAAAGGCTACATGATTTAAAACACCTCTAGCTTGTGTTAGCCAAAGACCTTTACTTTGCAGCCAAGTCAGGACAGGTGTAGCCGGTGCTGAATGGAGTATAGAACTTCCACCTGAAATCGTACTAAGGGAGACAGTATTTCCAACCTTACTTCTAAACCTCAAACCAGGTGGCCAGACCAAACATTTCATTTTGCTGTTTGAATTTGGAGATTTGGCTGTAATACACACCACGAGATTAACTACCCCTCAAAACAGGATGAAGTTGTTAAACAGCTGTTAGGCAGCTTTTGCTCAGGCAATGACAACAAGCCATTTCGCTTTGTGTGAAAACCACTTCAGTTCTTCATCGTTATGTTTCTAAAAATTAAGTTTATTGGTAAAATGTAGGTATACACAAAGGTCATATTCATTAGAAGGAATTTGTACCTGTACACAGTATCACTTCATTTTTTTTTCCTATTTTCCTGCCCTCTCTTCTGCCCCTCTTCCCTCCCCATTCACAAATCTCTATTGTTCATTTATTTATTTGAAAGAGAAAAACAGATGAAAATAATGATGAAACCAAGTTTCAAAACAGGTTGGTAGGACGGTTATAATAGTTGAGATGCCAATTCTTCCCTTCCTCCCTTTTCCTTTCCCCTTGCCTAGTTCCCTTTTCCTTTTGAACAGGTCCTTCCTAGTTCATAATATCTATTGTATATTTTTATTCTTATGTACACTTTCAGTACCTTACACCATAGAGACAGTGTGATATTTGCCCATACGTGTTTGATTTATTTGTTTACTTGTGGTTATGGTGCCAAGGTTCATCCAGTTAGTTACAACTGTCTCAATTTTATCCTTCTTTATGGCTGAGTAATGCTTTAACTTATTAAAAAAATCTTATGTGACCATCTATTGATGGGCATTTGGGTTCCTTCCAAGATTTAGCTATTACAAACTGTGCTGCTACAAACATGGGTGTACAAGTATTGCTGTGGTGTGATGCTTTTAATTCCTCAGGGAAGATGCCCAGAAGGAGAGTAACTGGGTCAAATGAGACCATTAATCCTAGTTTCTTGAGAAATCTCCACACTGATTTCCACAGTGTTTGTACCAGTCTACACTCCCAACAACAGTAGGGAAAGGTTCCTCTTTTCTCACAGCCACACCAGCATTTGTTATCAGCTGATTTCTTCACGATAGCCATTCTTTCTGAGGAGAGATGAAATCTCAGCATTGCTTTAATTTGCATTTCTCAAGTGAACAGCGTTGTTGAATTTTTTTCATAGTTATTTACCATTTGTACTTCTGAGAAGTGTCTGATTACCTCAGGTGCTGATTTTTGTCTTCAAATTTGAAGGGTCTGATTTTTATCAGGTCTTTGTATGTTCTAGATATTAGTCCTTGGTGTGAAGAATATTGGGCACGTTTTCTTTCCCACTCTGTGGCTTGTCTTTTCAACGTTTTGATGATTTCTTTTGTTGCATGACAGATTTTTAAATGAGTGCCCAGTTGTTGATTCTTTGTGATGATTCCTGTGTGATTGAGGTTTTGTTCATACGATCTTTTTCGGCTGGGGATGTAGCTCAGTGGCACCAGTACCTGCCTGGCAAGCGCAAGGTCCTGAGTTCAATTCCTGGTCCCCCCCAAAAAAGACATACAGTCTTTTTCTAAACCTGTATTTTCAAGAGTTCTGCCTATTATATCTTCCAGCAGATTTAGGGTTTCTGTTTTAATATTTAGATATTTGATCCTTTTTTAGTTTAGTTTAGTGCACAGCAATAGACATGGGTCTAGTTTTAATCTTCGGCATGTAGAAAGTCAGTATTTCTAGAACCAATTATTAAAGAGACTATCTTTCTTCTAGTGAAGGTGTTTGGGCCCTTTGTCAAAGACAGGTGGCTGAGTGTGTTGGAAGTAGTTTCTGCATCTTCTAATCTGTTTCGTTGATCTTCAGGTCTTTTTTGGCAGTGACATGCTGTTTTCTTTTTTTTTCACTTTTATTTTAAAAGTAAAAGAACAAAAACATATTAACAAATAGACACAAAGTAGCATAAGAATAGTACAATCAAAAGTGAGTTACAGACAAGGTGACAGGGAATCAGCAATGGTTGTTGCTTTACATATTGATAACTTCGAAGTGTATACTCAGAAAAACTGATATAGACATGCAAAACTGATCACACAAATAATCATCAACTATTCCTTACAATGAACTGACCTAAGTCAGTAGTACAACTATGTTAGATATGCTGCATATGCATACATACATACATACATAGATAATTATCCTTTCCTTCCTTTATTTTTTTATATAATTTTTATTAAAGTGTGAAAGAAAAAGAACTACATCAAAAAAAAAAAGAGGAAAGCATTAACAAAGGGGCACAAAGTAGCACAATAACAGCATAATGAAAATTGAATTATAGACAAAGCAACAGGAAACCAACAATAGTTGTTGGATTGCATATGGATAACTTCAAAGTGTATGCTCAGAAAAACACATATAGACATACAGGATTGATCAAACAACCAGTCATCAACTATTCCTTACCATTAAGTGACATAAGACAATAGTACAACCATGTTAGCCATCCCACACATATGTATATACAGACATACATACATACATTTTTGCCTCTTTCTTTTCTCCTCTCCCTCATCCCATCTGCTCTTTACTTTTGAACAGATTTCCTTCATGTCTCTTAGTTTATATTCCCACCCTCAGGTTCTTACACCAGTGACACAATACGGTGCTTGCACATGTACCTCTGATTTATTTCACTTATGAGCATGGTGTCTAATTGTGACCATTTGCCTACACAGGCCCCAAATCTGTCCCTCTTTATAGCTGAGTAATATTCCATTATATAAAAATGCCACAGTTCCTTAATCCAGTCCTCTGTGGATGGACATTTGGGTTGCTTCCATAATTTAGCTATGACAAATTGTGCTGCTATAAACATGGGTGCACATATATCAGAGTGTTATGATGTTTTCAGATCTTCTGGGAAAATACCCAGAAGAGGAATAGCTGGTTTGAATGGAACCTCTAGACCTAGTTTGCTGAGAAATCTCCAAACTGCTCTCCACAGAGGTTGCACCAGTCTGCAATCCCACCAACAGTGCAGTAGAGTCCCTATTTCTCCACAGCCTCACCAGCCTTTGTTATGGGATGATTTTTAAATACTGGTCAATCTAACTGGGATGAGATGAAATCTCAATGTTGTTTTTATTTGCATTTCTCGAATGACTAAAGATGTGGAACATTTTCTCATATATTTATTTGCCATTTGTATTTCTTTATCTGAGAAGTGTGTATTCATCTCAGATGCCCATTTCTGGATTGGGTCTTTGAATATGGACAGGTACATGTTTTTCAATTCTTTGTACGTTCTAGATAGAAGACCTTTGTCTGAGGGACAGCCAGCTAGGATTTTTTCCCAATTTGTGGGTTTTCTTTGTACTTTCCTGGTGATTTCTTTAGATGTGCAAAAACTTTTCAGTAGGATGAGGGACCAGTTATTGATTCTTTGAAGTGTTTCCAGTGCAGTTTCATTTTTGTTCATGAACTCTCTGACTACTCCTATGTCTTCAAGATTTTTACCTACTTTCTCTTCCAATAGATTTAGAGTTTCTGTTTTAATGTTGAGATCTGTTATCCATTTTGACCTGAGTTTGGTGCATGGTGATAGACTGGGGTCTATTTTCAGTTTTTGGCAAGAGGCAAGACAGTTTTTCTAGCACCATTTATTAAACAGGCCTTCTTTTTTTCCAGTGAGTTTGGTTGACCCCTTTGTCAAATATTAGGTGGCTGAGTGAGTTTCTCGTTGTGGTTGCATCTTCCAGTCTGTTCCATTGATCCTCAGGTCTGTTTTTTAGCCAGTATCAGGTTGATTTCATTACAGTAGCTTTGTAGTATAATTTCAGGTCAGGGATTGTGATTCCACCTGACTTGTCTTTGTTGCCCAGGATTGCTTTTGCTATTCTGGGTCTCTTCTGTTTCCAGATGAATTTAAGGCATATTTTCTCTAGATCTGTGAGGTATGCTAATGGTAGTTTAATGGGAATTGCATTGAATCTGTACAACAGTTTTGGTAGTATGGCCATTTTCACAACGTTGGTTCTTCCTAAACATGAACAGGGGATGTTTTTCCTTTTATTAAAATCCTCTTCGATCTCTTTCTTCAGAGTACTGTAGTTTTCACTGAATAAATCTTTCACATTCTTTGTTAGATTGATTCCTAAATATTTCAGTTTCTTGGATGCTATTGTAAAAGGTATGGTTTCTGCAATTTCTCTCTCAGTCTGTTTGTTGTTCGTGTATAGGAATGCTATTGATTTTTGGGTGTTGACTTTGTATCCAGCTACTCTGCTGAATTTGTCATTTAAGTCCCGGAGTTTTCTTGTGGAGTTTTTGGGGTCCTCCATGGATAGTGTCATGTCATCTGCAAATAGTGATAGTTTAACTTCTTCCTTTCCTATCCTTTTTCCTTTTATTTCTCTATCTTGTCTAATTGCTCTGGCTAATGCTTCCAGAACTATGTTGAATAGGAGTGGTGACAATGGACATCCTTCTCTTGTTCCTGACTTTAAAGTGAAAGTTTTCAGTTTGTGTCCATTTAGTATGATGTTGGCTGTTGGTTTGTCATAGATGGCTTTGATCACATTGAGGTAGAGGCCATCTATTCCTATTTTTTCTAGGGTTTTCAACATGAATGCATGTTGGACTTTATCAAAAGCCTTTTCTGCATCTATTGGGATGGTAATGTGGTTTTTGTCTTTGGCTGTATTGATATGATATATTACATTAATTGATTTGCAAATATTGAACCATCCCTGCATTCCTGGAATAATTCAAACCTGGTCATAGTATATAATTTTCCTCACGATTCCCTCTGTTCTATTTTCTAGTATTTTGTTGAGTATCTTTGCATCTATGTTCATTAGAGAGATTGACCTATAGTTCTCTTTCTTGGTTGGGTCCTTCTCTGGTTTTGGTTTCAGTATAATACTTGCCTCCAGAAATGTGTTAGGGAGAGTTGCTTCCTTTTCAATTTCATTGAAGAGTTTGAGGAGTGTTGGCATTAAATCTTCTCTGAACGTTTTATAGAATTCTGCTGTGAATGCATCAGGGCCTGGGCTTTTCTTTGTTGCTAAGTTTTTAATGACATTTTCAATCTCATTAATTGATATTGGGTTGTTCAGGATTTTTGAGTCTTCCTGATTCAATTTTCGTAATTTGTACATTTATAAGAATCTGTCCATTTCTCCAGAATTTTCTATCCTATGGGAGTAAAGATTTTCAAAGTAGGTATTAATGATCTTTTGGATCTCTGTGGGATCTGTAGTGATTTCATCCTTTTCATTCCTTATTGCATGAATTTGAGTTCTTTCCCTTCTCTTTTGATAATGTTGGCTAGGGGTTTATCGATTTTATTTATTCTTTCAAAAAACCAACTCTTGCATTCACTTATTTTTTGCAGAGTTTTCTTCATCTCAATTGCATTAATTTCTGCCCTGAGTTTTATTATCTCCTCCCTTCTTTGGACTTTTGATTTGGCTTGTTTCTCTTTTTCTAAAAGTTTGAGGTGTAGCATTAGGCTATTTATTTCCTCTCTTTCTGTTTTTTTTTTTTTTTTAATATGAGTTCATCGCTATAAATTTCCCTCTGAGGACTGCTTTCATTGCATCCCACAGATTCTGGTAGGTTGTATTTGCATTTTCATTTGTTTGTAAGTATTTTTTAATTTCTTCTTCAACTTCTTGTGTGACCCACTGATTATTCAGGAGGTTGTTGTCTAATTTCCAAGTGTTTATGCGGTTTTGGAAGTTCTCTTTGTCATTAATTTTCAATTTCATTGCACTGTGATCAGATAATATGCATGGGATGACTTCAATTCTTTTGCATTTAAGTAGATATGCTCTGTGGGCTAGAATGTGGTCAATTTTAGGGAAAGATCCATGTGCAGCTGAGAAAAATGTGTATTCTGATGTTGTGGGGTGGAACACTCTGTATACATCTACTAAGTCCATTTTTTCACACTTTTGGTTCAGGGCTGTTATTTCTTTGCTGAGTTTCTGTCCAGTTGACCTGTCTCTTTGCATCAGAGTGGTTCTTAGGTCCCCTATTACAATAGTGTTATTAATTATTTGATTTTTCACATATGTTAAGATTTGACTTGTAAAGCTTGGTGCTCCATTATTTGGTGCATAAATGTTTAGGATTGTTATCTCTTCCTCTTGCAGCTTTCCCCTAGCTAGTATGTAATGGCCTTCTTTATCTCTTTTGATTGTTTTTGGTTTGAAGTTTACATTATCTGTGAACATAATAGCTACCCCTACTTTTTTCTGGGAACCTTATGCATGGAGAATTGTTTTCCATCCTTTAACTTTCAGCCTGTGGATTTCCTTTTGAGTAAAATGTGTTTCCTGTATACAGCATATCGTTGGATTGTGTTCCTTAATCCACTCTGCCAATCTTTTCCTTTTGATTGGTGAATTGAGGCCATTTACATTAATGGTTATATGTTTGCTTATTCTTGTCATGCTATTTACTTATTGCTGTTTTCCTACTTTTTCTATCTGTTTACTTGCTTGTTCTGTTTGAGGGTTTCTTTGTATTGTTGTTCTTGAGATTGTGGTCACTTTTTTCTCTGTCTAAAATATCTTTTAGTGCTTTTTGCAATGCTAGTTTGGCACTCATGAAGTTCCTCAGTTGTTCTTTATCGTGGAAATACTTTATTTCTCCATTGAATTTGAAGGATAGTTTTGCAGGATACATCAGTCTGGATTGGAAGCTGTTTTGTCTTAGAATCTGTAATACCTTGCTCCAAGCTCTTCTTGATTTCATGGTTTCCATTGAAAAGTCTGCTGTGATTCTGATGGGCTTTCCTTTATAGGTGATCTGTTTCTTTTCTCTAGCAGCTTTTAATATTGTGTTCTTTTGCTGGATGTCTGGGATCTTCACTATTATATGTCTGTGTGTGGTTTTTCTCTGGGTTATGGCTCACTGGGGATCTATATGCCTCAATTAATTGTACTTCAGTATCTTTTACTGTGCTTGGGAACTTTTCTGCTATTATTTCAGCAAATATTCTTTTCATATCATTTGTGTTGTCTCCTGCTATTTCACTGACTCCTATTAGTCGGATATTATTTCTTTTTGCCTCCTCTTGCAGCTGTTGGATTGATTTTTCTTGGATCCTTGATGACTTTATGAGATCTTTCCTTTCACGATCATTAGCTTTCTTTGTTTTATTAGCTGGACAGTGTTCTATGTGAAATAAGGATAGCTTTACCTGGAAACTGTAAAGATAAGAATAGTAGGTTTTTATTACTACTCTAAAGCAATAAGACAAAACTTCCTAACTATTTCTCATAAAATCTCATAAATATTTTCAGTTAAGTTTAAGGAAATGAAATTGGAATATTTGAACATTTTGATTTTCAAAAATCAAAATAACTTCAGGCCTAATAGCCAAGAAAATATCAGTTCCAGAAAACATCAGTGTGCCATAACCTTAGACTCCTTATTCATGGATTAATACAACTCTGTAGCAATTTCAATTAAACATTATGTTATTTACGGAGATAAAGATAGTCTGACTGAGAGTTGGAAAAGAAGAAGCACAGTTATAAGACAGGAGCAAGCCCTCATCGTGCACTTGGAGACAAGAGAATCCAACCATTCCCAGGGCAAAGCCCCTTCTTATTGAAGGATGAATTGCCTGACATATCTTCTTTAAGGACTTGATTGATTTGCATTCTGTCCTCTTTTGAGATGATTTCCTCTCCCCAAGTTGAGGTAACCCTTATTTTCTGGAAATATCAACTTCTTTATGTGGATGTCAGGGTTGCTAATATGTAGCTGTCTTTTCTGTCTGTAAGCCAGCATGCTACATCATTCAGCATGGTGCCTGCTGTCATGTGTAAGAGAAAAGTAATGACTCCTACAGGTTCAAAATTAAAGTGGACACTGTAAAAAAAAGAAATTATAAAAGCAAAGCAAGCAGAAGTTGATTAACATTTATATTTCAAAAATACATGGGAGGCACCCAAGGAAAGAGAAATTTTCACTAAAATAGTTTAGAATCCCAAGTTATAAACAGTGTCTTCAGAAAAGAACACTGCATTTGTAAATAAGTAACAAGACGAAACAAAAGAAATTTGAGTTTCTACAAGTACCAATTTGGGGATAAGACAAATAAATAGCAGGTAAAATTTAGTTGGTAAATGTCGCTAATATGAATTTCTCTGGTGTCTGCTTCAGGCTGATAAGGCTTTAAAGCTACCATCAGTGGTTAACATGTTCCCTGCTAGAGAGTGGGGACAAGACTTTTTACTTTTATAATTCCAAGACTTGTATTAGGCAAAGGGAGGACAAAGAGCCCTCTGGAATCTTCTTCTTATCAATTGTGTTCAGCTTAGCAGTCAGTATTTTGGGGAGGCATATTGCACTGCCTGCAATATACAGCCAACTCATGTGAACAAATAAGAATGAATGAAGGTCTCTACTGCTTCAATCCTATCGGCCTAAACAAAGCTTGTGAATCTAAGTAACTTTATTTTTCTGTTTGTTCTTTATTTATACAACCAGGCACAATCCTAAGCATTGGTGATGCTATCTACAAAAGAAATTCACGGATTCCCTCTAACAGGAGTAGAATGATCAGATTTTAGCACAGGTTTTGAAATTGATTTAAATGGAACTAATCAGGAGAAAGCTATGGACAAGTAATTCTGTAACAGCAATGGGCATGTATTATTAGGTGTGTTGCTAAGAATGAGTAAAAAGAGCAACAAGATACGATAAAATAGATGCAGAAGATACCATGGTACCGGTGAAAACCTAGAGAGAAAGGAGAGTCTGCAATTTCCAATACATATTGATAAATTTCATGATTTTGAGAAATGTTGGTTTTTATTTCTCTCTAGTAAGTAGATGATGCTAATAAACACTTGGAAGCCTGGAAATTCCTGCATGAGCTAGGTTATTAGATGCACAGCAGGAAGTTAGGGCACTTTCCTAGTCCATATTCAAAACAAATTCTTCCCAAATGGTCTCTCTAGAAGAAAATGAACACAGATATCTTGAAAGTATCACATTTCTAGTATTATAACTAAAGGTCAGTTGTCATATTTGTGTCATCTCTAATTTTTCAAGAGGTTTATAGCATATCACATTACATCTGGCAGAGAATTGCTGTGAGGTTTTTCAAGCTTCATTTAAAAATGCTTTTATTTTTTAGAATATATATGATACTAAATTTTATAGTGAGAATATTCATACATTTGGTGAGCCTTAGAGATTGACTTTACCTTTTTAATATAAGCCTAGAGTAAGCAATTTACACAAATAATTAATTTTAGCATTTAGCATTACAGAATTAGAATTGTATATTTACACCAAATTCTCAAGAGATGAACCGCTAATGATATCACTGTGTAATGCTAACAGAACTAAGGATATCTTAATTTGCATTTCTTAAAAGAAATAGTGTTTAGAAACAAAGGCAATCATTAGAATAACTCTAAAATGAAGTGAACGTGGTACTGCTCTTCAAAATAAAATCCCTTGTTACTATATCCTGCAGTATTTTAGGCAATGGAGAATAAAATGGAGAGGATTCACTGGATTCAGAGGTCATAGTGGAAGATCTGAATTAGTCATACAATACAAATTAATACATAAATTAAATATCATGTAAACTGGTAAGAGGTTTAAATATGTATGAATGTTTAAGTACTTAAAAATTAACATTGCATATGCAGAATTGAAGGACCTAGTGCATACACTGGGTGGGGGCGTGTCAGAGCAGGCAAATGTAAGTAAGATAAGATTGTCTGAAAACTAGCAAGCAGGGGTCAGCAAAAAGCTCAAGTATTATGATTCTTCATTTTCTCAGTAAGTATAATGTTCCAGGAGAATATTCCGATTATCATGCTATAACAAAGTGAAAGAAGGCAGGTTCTCCCAGAAGTTGCTGCAGAAATTCAAATTAGCGGGCCTCAGTTCACTTAGCTCAACATGTCCCATTACTGACAAGGTGGATACATTGATTGCAGATGTCAGCTCTCAAGAATTTTGCATCTCTGGGCTGATAATAGCTGGAGATAGATCCCTGCGTTTCTAGCTTCTCTGAGAAGAGTGTCCTATTCACCAGTAATAATTTAGTCTGCCCCAATATCCTAGATTGTAGGAATAATTTTCACTAACAATGCCTCATACATCCTTGCCTTTATAATTTTGTGTCTACTGTGATTTCTCAATAGAGAATAACTTATCTTTAAAATTTTAGTACAAAAAATAAGCATATTACAATAGTCCCCTGTGTCTCTAGTTTTGTTTTCCATAGTTCCAGTTACTTGTGATCAATTCTAGTCCAAAAATAGTGAAGGGAAATTTCTTCAAATAAATAATTCATAATTTATAAATAGCTTTCATCATAAGTTGATTATTATAGCTATAATATTTTATTATGAGTTACTGTTGTTGATCTCTTCTTGTCTCTAATTTATAAATTAAATTTTATCAGCTTTAAATTGGGGGGGAAACAAACATAATACTTATAAGATTTGGGACAATCTGTGGTTTCAGACATACTAAAAGTTCTTGGAACCTATCACCTGAAGATAAGGGGCACTAACCTATATAAATTTAAAAACATAATTATTTGTGAGTTTCACACAATTTTCTTTAAAGAGTATTGCTAATCTCTATTGTCAACTTGATTGACTTGAGAACCGCTTAGGAAATTTGTAAATGACACTTCTGTGTGCATCTTCTTGAGTCCTGGAGGCATGACCTCTGATCACTGGCCCCATCCTCTCTGGCAGTGTTTCCTGTTCACTTTGTTGGCTGCCAGGAAGTAATCAGCTTTGCTCTGACAGCCTCATCAACAATGACATTCTTGCCTTGCAATCAGCCCACGGACTGTACCCACTGAAACTGAAACCACAAACCAAACAAACCTGCCGTCCATTGGGGTGCTGGCTATTTTGCACAGCAACAGGAAAGGTAACACGAGTATGAAAAGAAAATTCTTCCCTCATGTCCACTTATCCCTCCAAAAATAATACACTAATAACTATATGTATGGTTCCCTTCTTTCTAATTTATTACTTGAGCCCTTTTTTTATTAATCAACCTTGTTTTGTTACTTAATTTTACTTTTGGAAAAGCAGACTTCAATTTATTGATATTCTTTTTTCAAAAGAGAATAAGAATAATTTTAAAAACTATACAAAATTTCACTAAACAAGATGGTAGAAATTTAACAATGGATGTTATGTTGCATACTGTTGTCTTAAAAATTAGTTACTCAGATTACCGGATGTAAGCATGCAAAACTGGTAAAAAAAAAAATTGAAAAGAGAAAGAAATTTAAAGGGAAGGAACAAGCAAGATGGGGGAAGGCAGAAAAGAAAGTTAATTTGTTGATATTCTTTACTGTTTGTCTGCTGTCTGTTTCATTTATTTCTGCTCTAATCTTTTATACTTCCATCTTCCATTCATTTTAGGTGAATTTGTTCTTTTTCTAGTCTTTAAACATTGAAGTCGCATTTTTAATTTGAGATTGTCTTTCTCTTTAAATGTAAATGTTTATAGCTATAAGTTTCCTGTCAACATTTCTTTTGCCACATTATAAGTTTTGGAATATTATTTTTCTCAAGATATGTAATATTTTCCCTTGTGAGTTCTTCCCTGACGCATTGACAGTAGAAAATGCCCATGTTTGTAGATTTTCCTATTTCATTTTTGCTTTCCAGCTTATTTCCCTTGTCACAAGAAAAACATACTTTATGATTTAAATTCAAATATTAACACTTGTTCTGTGATTTAACATGTGATCTATTCCTAAAGAATATTCCATGAAAACAGTAGAAGAAAATTCTGTATTCTCTCTGTTGTGTAGTGTATTCTGTACATGTCTGCTAAGCTCAAATAGTCTACGGTGTTGTTGAAGTCCTCTAATTGCTTCTTGAATTTCTATATGATTGTTTAGTCTGCTAATGAACACAGTGTATGAGGTCTCCTGTCATTATAGACCTATTTCTCTCCTCAATGCCTCATATGCTAAGCGGTTCTAATGTTTGATACATATATATATCTATACTTACATTGTCTTAGTGATTTGAGCCTTTCAACATTATGTAATGCCCTTTGTCTTTTGTAGAGTTCCTCCTTTAACTGTTTTAAGTGTGAGAATAGCTACATCCATTCTCTATGGGTTACAAATCACGTATGTACACACATATATACCTAGAAACACAAATGTCAGGAGAGTATTATATTTTTATGTAGCTTTGGTTTGCCTGTTATTGTCCTCTTATTTAAATTATAGTAGACTCCCTTTAATACTCACTGTAGGCTACATCAGTTAATAATAAATTCTTTTAACTTAACTATTTGATAATGTCTTAAATTTTCCTTCAGTTTTGAAGGCAACTTTTGGCAAGTTATAATGTTAGTTAACAAGTTTATCTTTTCTTTCAGCCTGCTAAATATATCACCCTACCACCTCCGGATTTGTGAAGTTAATACTCAGAAATCAGCTAATAATCCAGTTGAGTACTTTCCGCGTGTGAGGGGTCAGTTTTATTTTACTGCTTTCAAGGTTACCTCTTTGTCTTTGATTTTTGCTAGTTACATTATAATGGCTCTGTGAGTGGATTTATTGAGCATTTGTTGAGGTTTTATTTCCCTATGCATGTTTCTTTTAAAGTTTGAGGAGAAACTTGTGACAGTTTCTTCAAAAGCTTCCCCCTCCCCCTCTCTCATCCTGATATATACGTTAGTTGGCTCAGTAATATCACATACCCGAGTAAGGCTCTGTATGTCACCTTTAATGTTTTCTTTTACTTCTTAGACTCTATAATTTCAAGCAGCTGTCTTAAATTTGTTGTTACTTCTTCTCAGAATCTGAATGATTTCCTCTAGAGAATTTCAATTCAGTTATTATAGTTGTCTGTGCTGTAATTTTTGTGTTTTTCTTTTAATTTTTTATTTATTTTTGATGGTATATTCCTTTTGCTATATCGTTTTCCTGATTTTTCTGTAGTTATCCACAATTTCTCCTTTATCTCTCTGAGCCTATTTAAGACAGATATGTGGAGTCATTGTCAACTGACTCTAAAGCCACTTTTTCTTCACAGATGCTTTCCAGAGATTTATTTTATACTTTTGAAGAGACAACATTTCTGTTCTTTTCAATAAGTTTTGTGATCATTCATTTAAAATTGCTACTTTGAAAAGTAGCTATTTGTCTGAATCTTCGTGAATTGTCCCTATCAAGGGAAAAACTTTACTAAAATATTCAGTGTGGAATTTCAAGGTGTTTTTCTCAAGATGCATCTTTCCCGTGGTGTGATGTGGTGTGGTGTGGTGTGTGTGTGTGTGTGTGTGTGTGTGTGTGTACACATGCTTTTCTCATGTGCATGATTCTTTTACATGGCTCTCCCTTGCCTCTTCTTGGCAGTAGTGTGTTCTCTTGTATTGCCCTGGGTGCACTTGCCTGCCCCTAATTCCATACAAACCAGGAGTCTCCATGGAGGTCCCACACAGGTCAACCTCCTCCACTGTTTGCAGTGATAAGAACCTCATGCACAAACTGTGCCTCCAATCTCCTCATGGTCCCTGTGAGGATATCATCTAGTCACTCAAATGCCTCCGAACAAGTTAAAACACTGCAAAAGGCCCTCCAACTTTTCCTTCTGTCCGGAAGGAGAATGAGAAGTTGGACAGATTCCTCCTAACCCTGCAATGCTGCACAGCATAAAGGAAAAGAAAAGAGCGCATAAAAATGCAACGTTTTCCTACCGTTTTGACCATGAGTGATTCTCCTGATTACTGAAATTCTGCTTTGATAATTTCCTTTGAAGAACATAGGCCTGACTCTTTCTATTCTTCCATTTTCCTCTACTAGAGCCTGAGCCATTCACTTCTAAACACCTTTATGTAAATTGACATCTCTGTCTCTGTCCTCAACTTTATTATTTTTCATAATCAAGATAATGTTAGGCAAAACCTTTTAAATTTTTACATTTTTTTTTTTTTTGGTATTCCCTAAATCATGACTATTTTTATACTGAGAACTTCCATCTTTTTAGCCTCCAATGCTGAGTATAGATATTTCTATAAAATTGTATTCTGGGAATCGCAAACACCTTGATCATCACAGTGTTTACTAACATAGACAGCTTCTTTTAGAATAAGCAGCTATTATGCAAGCGTTTGCTATTCAAGAAATTTCCTCCCCAAAAGGGATAAATTCACGTATCGCAGTGTACTCTTTATCACTTTTCAATATTTTCAAACGGAGTGTTTTTGAAATGTTTTCTTCAAATTTTATGACAGCTGTCTACAGCAGTATTGGTTTGAAACTGGCTTCTTCTTGAATAGAAGAGTACCTTATTAATGTCCAGCTGACACCACTGAAGAAAAATGAACTCAAAGCCCGAAGTCTTGCTGAGAAGATTGAGTCAATTCGGCCTCATAAATAACAGAAATTTTGCTTGACTGGCAAATACTAGTGAATCTTCAGTTGAGCTATTCCTTAGATATGTGTGGGCAGTCATGTGTCAATTAGTGATAGAAATACAGTCTGAAAATGCGCTTTAAGCAATTTGGTCATTTTACGAATATCATGGAGTGGACATACTCTTAAAATTTAGACCTGAAAAGTCTCCTCAAAGTCTCCAGAATTTGGAATGGAACAATATATACATTGGCAGGTTGGGAATCTAGCTGATTATTGTTAGGAGAGGTGCCTGGTCAGAGGAGGCGGGTCACTGGGAATGTGACCTGAATGGCTAAATCTACTCTGCAACTCCTGTCTTCTTCTGTTCCCAGACCACCACAGTTTTCACCTACTTGATACCATCAAGGTAAACATTTTTCAAGCATCATAATAATAGCTAAGGTTTGCACTCATGGCTTTTGTAAGAAATGTGTTTTCCACATGGCTTTTTACTAAAATTCAGTTGCCTGAATTACGTTGGATTCTGTGTTTATTTTTTATTTTTAGGGATTATCCATAGTTGACATAAAAACTGAACGTCAGGCCAGGGATATAGCTCAGCAGGGGTGCGCTGGCCTGGCAAGCACAAGGGCCTGAGTTATTCTCAGTACTAATAAAATCTCCAAAAATCCAAAAAACAAAAAAACCCAAACAAAAATCCTGAAGGCAATAATGCCTTAAGTGCAATTTTAATGCATCAGTAATAATAACACTATCATTCAGTCATTGGCTTGATTTGCTGATTATATTCACACGTGAGAAATAATTATTTTATCATTGTATTAAATGGAATAACTATTTCATTCTTTTATCCTGCTTCTCCAAGTTTTCTGTGCAGACTCAGAAAAAGCAATTTTCTACTTCTTTTCCTGTCATATAAAGCAGATAAAAGTTTTTACATGTCCTTTTTTATTCTGTAAGTCCTGGGTAACTTTCCCATTTTTTTGAAATACAGTTGTTGCAAAATGCCATTTTTGACATTTGGCAAAAATATAGCGATATATTTGTGTTTCTACCCATGTACAACTGTCATCGCTTGCACAGAAATTGACAATGAATGCTTAAATACAATGAGCAGATGCAGGACATCCACAGAATACTTCCCAGTCACCTGTGCAATGCCGGTTTGGGGAATAAGGTAGGGCAAGGTAGCTACTGATGTGTAGATATTATAGAATGAAATTACGGAGTTCAAAATCTAAAACTCAGACTTTAAGTTTAATGAAGAAGATAAAATAGTCTTTAAAACATACATTAAAAAGCAAGATGAAATAAAGGATGTTAAATTTTTTCTTAGATTTGTCCAGTAAAATCAAGGAAAGATTTTGTGAAAAAGTGATAAGCTTTGGACAACTACATTGATTTTTATGAAAGAACACATGACATTTCTGCATCAGAAGCAAAGTTCTTCCTTACAAGTATAAATGCATTTGTTTCTCCATGCATCATTTTGTTTATTTATTTTTTTTTCCACTTCAATGTAAGAACATCAGAGCAGATGTCACTCTTTTTGTGGAAAAGAAAAGGGCCCTTGCATAGCAAACAGGACACATTATGATTCTAGAAGTTTCTAGGTAGCGTGGCCTCCCCTTTGGAGACAAACACAACTATTATATGCACCAGTATTACAATCATGTTGAAGAACAATGCATGGTTTGGGTCTCACCCGCTTTTGAAAGGTGAGCACATACTTCTCAGGAGATGGTCTCTCCAGAGAGCTATCACTGCCTTCAGAACCTGTGCTATTTGGACATTTCTTATACTGCCAACGCTTGTCCTTTATCCCAGTTTGATATTATTGTTTTCTAATTCAGGAAAATCTAAGTGCAAAAAAACTTGAGAATCTCAGGTTTTTTTGTCATAAGATGTTAATGTAAAATTGAAAGAGCCGTAAGAGGTTCATAACAGGGTGTGTGAGTGGTTATGTGTCTCAGAAGCCAGCAATTTCAAAGGTTTGAAAAGAACAATGAATAGACAGCGGTCACAAGAAAAACTAAGGTGTTAGAGGAATTTCAAGAAAGTAAGTCTAGTCAAAACAGGAAAGTAGGATATTCAGATGATCCAGATGAGTGTCAAAGGGATCAAGTGAGTGCCATAGAGTGAGTGCACAAGCACAGCACAGGATGAGTACAAGATAAAGGGTCTCTCCAGTGTCTGTAGCACCCCGAGTATCTCCTGTTGTACATATATTGCCAAAGCAATCACTGGGTATCTCTTGATGTAAAAACCAACAAAAGACATCACAAAATAGATATTTTTCTCTTTCAAAATCCTAGCAAGTGCTCTATCACAGAAACGCGCACTTGCTTTCTACCCTAATTCTCTAATTCACTTAATAGTTTGATCAAAAATTGCCTATTCTCTCCCGATCCTCACTATACAAAATGAGAACAGTCTGTAAGGTAAGCAGAATTATCTTCAAAATTCTTGAAAGCCATTTGTTTCTCCAAATATGTAATATCATGAAGTGAATTAATATTATTGTGCATCTGCTCATTGTTCTTTTTTAATTTAGTTAAATCCTTCCTCTTCCTTTATATTCTAGCCTTGAAAGTATCATTCGTAGTGGAGACTATCTCAGTGGTGAGCATCTGAAAACACCTAAGGGTGTCAATCCTCTACAGCAAGTTCACAGCCCCTGAAGCATAAGACTAATTTTGTCATTGAAGCGCATGAATGTGGGTATGTCAGACCTATATTTGTCCTTTGCAATGTTTCTATTGATGAATTATTTATTATAATTTTACGACCTTTATTATATTAAACAATGCGTACTTCACAGGAAAAAAGTCACAACAATAAAGTATTGAGTTTTTAATATTTATTAAGTGTTTTTTAAAAAGCATCAAAAATTTCAACATTGACTGGTTTTTGGTGTACAAAATCTAAAAAAGAACATGAGAAATAAATCCCCATATGAACTACCATGAACATACCAATAGTTCACAAAAAAATCATCTGTACTTGAGTTATTACACTTCAGGCAGTCTGCACACACGACAAAAGTATGTTCCATACACGCATCGTTTACACCGACAGCACATCTTTCCCTTTCCTGGTCTTTTTGTAGGACATATTTGACCTCTCAGTGTTCTTTCTATTTTGTCAGGAGGTTCCTATTATAAGTGTGTAGTTAATAGCTATATAAATTATCAATAAAATAAATTATTCAATTCTTAATATGTATTGTGTACTTAGATTACACACCAACATTTTCACATCAGCTATGTACTTGCTTATGAAAACTAGAAGATAACATCAGAAGTAAATGCCTGTCTGAACTATCATGGAACTCCAATAGGACTCTACCACAAAAATGGACTTTGCTTCAAGTGTCACACCCAATTCAGGCTTTGCACATGCCAAATGAGTGCTCTACACGCAAGGATCACTTTCACTGATAGCACGTACGCTTCATTTAGCACATACGCTTTATTTTCCTGTATTTTCTTTACAGGCCCTGTTACTATCTTTGTTTTCCTATTGTCATGGAAGGTCGTTGTGATGTTGGGCCTACCTATTCACCTGTCAGCTCCCTAGTGTGCTCTGCAATTTTTTTGCATAGTTCCCCAGGCAGAAATATTTTGGTTTTCCTCTGCTGTAAATGACCTCCTACAAGCTCCAGTCCCAGTCCTTTAAGAACATCTTTCAGTGATATACTACACTTGCTATTTTCTTTGTAAACTATCAAAATATAGCACATGTGTTTAGGGTCAAGTAAAACACAACGATTGGCCAATGCTTTGTGTTTCAAATTACATCACAGTTGCTGTCTAACTTATCAACAGCATCTGCTCTACATTCCATTTTGTGCTGAAAGTTTCTATCTCCCTCTTCCATTTTGTTATGCTTTCCCTGTCAGTATTTACATCATAGTGAAATTTTGACATCATCAGTACTAGCTTGATTTTCTTTGCCATATACAAGGCCAATGAAATTCAAAGACTGTACTATACAATTCTCTGTACTAATAAGGGCCTAATGGGTGAGCTCCAGGATAAATGTCTAAATTCAAAGAATAATAAGTCTTAGCACCTACAAGGACATATATTTTCATGCCGTATTTTAACCCATCACTATGCCGTAAGTCTGCATTCCTGTGATCACCATGAGAAATCTGTGCTAAATACAGCAGATGTGTAAATTTTTTCAGTTTACCAAGTCAGGTGTCATAATGAATGCAGTTTTGAATATGGCCATTGGTGCATACAGAATGTTTTATGTGAACTTCAGCCTTTGTGGATTCCACAGCATCTTGTAGCATTTTATCCATTTCGACTTCCAACACTGAATGGCCGTGCTGTCTTTATGTCCAGTATGTTTCCCCTTGCCAAGAATTTCACTACATTTTTAGACCTAGTTCTAACACTGGATCGTTTCATGGGTTTCATGGCCATTTCACAACATTTTGACTAGTTCCATATGTACTCACGTTGCTGCTCTCTGTGTTGTCTGAATTAAGGAGGTCTGCGCTCCCTCTGTCTGTATCAGTCAATTCTAGCTCCAATTCAGTGGCTCTTATGACCAACTTCAAAGTCGTACCATCACCACTATCGTCATCACCCACCCACACGTCCTGTTATGAACACAAGTATTTTACAGTAATGGACCACCCTTCTCATCCGTGCCTGAATAATCTGATGATTCACTTTCGACCGCCTCAAAAATTTGGAAATCTGGTTTCTCATGTGCCATTGTACTGAATTGGGCTACTGCTACAAGAAAAATCAAAAGAAAAAAAATGTATGCAAATCCTGGAGTGGTGTGAAGGTCAGATGAATATCTGCAAAAACTGTTCCATGGAGCATGGGTGTGGGTCCAAATCCCATTTTCCACTTTGCACGCATGCACGCTCCTTGCTGTTCAGCAAACCACATGCGTAAACAAATAGATTGTTTCTTGTATCCCTCAGAGAAAGGCATTGAGATGCACAGCTGGTTACTACAATATTAAGTATGAATTTACAGTAGAAAAGTAAGGCCTGGGCCTGTGCGACCCAGGTTTATGCCTTGGAAGGATCTGCATAGTTCTTACAAGTTTCCTTGATTATCTAATTGCTCCCTCCCTTACCTTATCTTCATGTGTTCTCTCCCAACTTGCCACATGTATACTTACTATCCAAATGGCACGAGTCATGTGGATATGTAGTCTATAAATGACATAGCATACAGTTTGCATTCACTCTTTAAATGAACAAATCTATAAAAGTATCATAGAAAATTCTTATCAGAACCATTTTTTCCCAGCTTGGAGCATCTTCCAATCATACTTATTAATCTAACAAATTCCCTATGTCCTTTAAAATTGAGATCAAACATCACATTTTGTAGGGAATATTATCTTCTGTACAGTTATGGTGTTCAAGCCTTATCTCTGACTGTTGACATCCTACAGTAGCCCAATGATGTGACTTACAGATGTCATTGCTTCTTTTTCTATTTAACTGCACATGAGCACCCAAATGGAATCTTATGCTTCTCAAGATCGTTCTCATTTCTATGTATGAAATGGATAAGGAATTTTTGTTTACTATCAATAGCTAATGACTAAGTAAATAGCACAATTATCAGTAAAGAATACATTTACTGGACATCTACTGTGTGATACCACTGTATGAATACTGAGATACACTGAGTGACATCAACTTTTATTAGCCCACAAAACTAAGCGGTTTTGGTTATAGATTTTACCAAGAATTTATATTTTGAAGAAACTTTGAACTATTCATTCTTCTAAATAAAAATGACTGAGCAGTTGAGTTATTTTACAATTTTTATAAATATGTAAAATGACATTGTTCTTATAAATATACTTTTATTCATTCAATTGTTGATGTACTTATAAGTTCCTTCTATTTGGAACTAATACACATAATATTTTTATAAACATGATTGTGCTTATTTTGTCAGACATAACCATGATTCTTGTTATCTGCATATATTTATTGACAGTTCTATGTCATAGAGTATCAATATCCACTTCAGGTTATATTGTATGCTTGCCTCTTCCTAATTGAATTTGGGAAGTATTTATACATTTTCAGCATTTCTTTTTAATTTTTTTCTATGAACTTCAACCTCTGCTACTAATTTCTTCAAAATCTTTAGGTTTGAAGGAATGTATATTTATGATAAGTTGAAACAATAACATAGAGGAATTCTGTGCACCCTTTACCCATTTTCCTGTAGTAGTTACGTCTTACATAAATACAGTACATGATCAAAAAGCAGAAATTGACTTTCATACAGTTTATATGTATAAGATTATGTCATTTATTTCCAAGAGCAGATTTGCATAACCATCATCCAGTCAAAATGCAAATCTATTTTATCACATAATCAGGCTCATTAGGATTGAGCAGTGGAGAAAGTCTTGACTAACCATAGGTCTTTTCTTGATTCTTTCCAGCAAGAAATAGAGTGCTGTCACCCTGTCATCTGTCTGTCATTTGAAGGAAGCAGTTCTAGCTCATCTAGTTTCTGCTGACTCTATGATAAGCAACCCTTTTTACTGCTATTGTGAATAAAGTCTCAGCTTCCCTTATAGAAATTCTGACAATGCCCCACTACTCCCCTACAGCCTTGTGAGTGTAAAAATCTATAGAGCCCATTGAAATGTAGCTAGCAAGAGCTTTGTGACATTGTCACACTTTCTCTGGTGTTCAGCTACAGTAAAGTAGTACTGTTTAAAACATTTCTGTACAGCTAGGCTATTCTGGGGATGGTGGAGCTGCAGCTGAACTAGAGGTCAGAGAACTCCTTGGGACTAGAGCAAGTCCACTCCAGCAGAGCGGCCTCAGTGTTCCTCGCTGTGAACTACAGCATAGATAGCCCTGAGAATGTTTCATTTTCAGTATTCTCAGTGAAACACTGAGACTTTGCACTTTCGACCCATTGGCGTGCTTCTCCCTTTTTTACTGTGTATAAATAAAGACACAGACTGTGCTGGGTTGCTGCTGGCTCTCCATCAGAGAGGTCAGGTCCCAACTGGTCCCAGATTTCCTTTTAGTATGTGTCTAGTTTTTTCTAAATCTCCTGTCTCTTCCTCTCAGGACCCTGCTGACTGCACAGGTCACAGAAGGCTGGCAGTCTACCACATGCTGATATATATATATATATATATATATATATGTAAATATAAAATTTGCTAGAAAGAAAATTTATCCAATGGACTTTTCTCCCATATTATTGCTCTGTATTTCAAGCTTTTATGTAAATAAAATCTCTATAGTTTTGGATTCTGTTATGTTTCACCATTTTATTTATCTATTATGGATGTGTGTGTGTGTGTGTGTGTGTGAGTGTGTGTGTGTGTGTAGGCAAGGCACACTAAACAATATAGTGAATGAATTAAAAATCATTATGACAGTAAAAGATACAGTGTCTGTGGTTGCTCTGTCATAGCCACTGTGATGTCATGAATAAATGTAATATATTCACCTTTCAGGGTCCTTTTGACTTTGGAGAAGACTCAGAAGTTGTTTCATGGTAGACCTGGTGACTTAGGTCAGTGAGGACCCACTGTGATGAGTCTATGAGTCTGCTTTTTTTATTACATGTAAACAGCACCATTCACTGTAGTTTTTTTAAGTCACACCTCACAAAGGCACTCGAGAAAGAGTGCTTCAAGAACTCCTCCTGAAAGTGGCAAGGATGACGGGATGGATGGCTTCAGGGCGAGGGCATTATTTTGAGGGAAAGAAATGGCAATGGGTCCAATGCGGTAACAATATTTTAAATTTAAAGATCCATTATACGTTTTGATGGACTCGTGTGTATCTACACTTGTGTTCATTTATATGCATGCAGATAACTACTTTCTTATTTATAGAATAAATCTCAATTTCAGGCATATTTGTTCATCTCCTATTTATTTCAGCTTTATGAATCTCTTAATATTTTAATCTTTTAGCTTGGACCTCTTGTGCCATGTTGTTAAAATGATTCTTAGTCTATTTCATTCCATGCTTGTACTTATTTTGTACAATTTAAATCATTTGCAAATATGATAAATTTTATTTATGAAAAACAATATTATACAGATTTTGTTAGTTCCAAGTCAATTTGAATATTCAACAGAATCACAAATAGTAATATGTATTCTATTTCAATAAAAATTTTAAGAAGGTCAACAATTTTATATTCACACCTGCTCCTTAATATTATAATAAATATTAACTCTAATTGAAAACTATTCCTATGATATTTCAAATTATCTTTCTAAATACTGTTCTATTGATATATAGAATAATTTTTCATTTATTTTAATGTATACACTACAAAGTGTGATAACTTCAATTTTTGCAGAAAATTTACTTATATTACTGGATTCTCACCAGTGAAATTAATATAATTATAAAAGATAAAGCTTTATGTAAAGGACACAACGGGTTTTGGAAATTGAGACTTATTTTTACTGTAGAAACTCATCCTACTTATTGATGAGAATCAGGCTAATCATTTTCCCTGGATTTCTGGGCTGGCTCATCAAGTGTGAATGGATAAGAATTTTCTAACTCCAGCTGAGGAAAGTTGGAAAAAGCATTGCTTGAGAAGAATCTTCACTGGAGGGCTGGGGATATAGCTCAATTGAATAAGCGCTTGCCTGGCAAGTGCGAGGTCCTGAGTTCGATCCCCAGTACCACAAAAAAAGAAAAAAAAAAATTTAAGAATCTTCACTGGAATGGGGAGACAAGACTCTAAGAAAAATGATTTTGCTTAAATCCAATCTGCGGTTCATTCTGTGACAAGGGGAATAATTTTCAGTACACATAAGCAAGATTTTACTTCAGTTTAGTTTTTTCTCTTGGTGAGCATTTTTTATGTATCTAAAATAGGTCATGCTCTTCAGATTTGTATTTATAAACATTGGTAGCCTTACTATTTAAATGGAGATACACCAGCATACATTTTTGAAAGAGTATTTGAGATACACACAGGAATGAAAGTCTAGATAGCAGTTTCAGGATCACTACCATACTGTTTGCAAAAACATACAATCCACACAAACAGCATTCTATGGATTTGGGCTTATCATGGAGCATCTTTGGGATTTGTTTGTTAAATGTAAAAAGTGAAGACTTGATGATTAAGGCAATATCATGCATTCTAACTGAGAACATCTATCTATTCGCTTTCTTCTGATTATTTCATGTGTCATTCCCTAAATTATTTTTCTCAGTTTATAACACTCTGCCCTAGGGTAAGAAATAAGTAAAACCTTCTTTGTTCTTTTCATAAATTTTTAAATTAAGGAGTTGAAATCATTTGATTACAACACTGGTATGAATAATGTAAAAACAATATTGCGGTACAGATATAATTTTAACAAATCCATGTGGATAACTGAGAGATGCATATTAATTTCCTCTATTTTATTGACATTTAACTCTCTTAATTCATTGTAATACTATGTATGTATTTTACAATCTAGATTCTTATTAATCCTTAATTGTCAATCATAGCCCTTTAAAGCAAACCACCTAAAATATTTGTTTTGCTTTTGTTTATGCATGATTCAGCTTTATAATCATGGTCAATGGTTATCCTTGCAATCGTAAGTGCCAAGGTAGAGCACTCTGAGTATTTATGTAAGCATACGTGTGTTTAAAACGGAGGAGGAAATATGAGAGCAAGCTGCAGGTGCTGAGGAAAAAATCTTACTCCTGTGAAATTGATCTCATTTATCTTCCTTCCTTTTTCTTCCTAGATTCTTCGTCTTCTTCCCACCAAAATGTAATAGTGGAATGGCTTAGTGTTTCCCAGCAGCAAGAACTGTCGTTGCACATTCCAATTCCTCAAACCCCAAAGCAATCACTGCACTGTGACAGGTGTGTTGTTCCAGAAAAGAAAATTGTCTTTGTGCTCCTTAAGAGAAGAGCAATGAGTACCCAGAAGAAGAAAAGCCGAGCCTCACAAGTCATTCATTTATCTTTCTTTAAGAGAGAAATTTTGAAGAGAAAGTGAACTTTAAAACGATGATTAAATTAAATCATCTTCATAGGAATTATACATGACCCTACTAAATGAAAAAAAGATATCAGTTACCTACAGAGAAGGTAAAAATAAATCACATTGCACCAAAGGAAAATGTTGATGCTCAGTGCCTTTGAGTCATATACCTAAGTAGATTATTAATTTATCTAGGGGTGTGTGTGTTTCTTTTGTATTCATACGAAGTGTGCAAGAGGATTAGCAGTGAAAAAAGCCGAACGTTGAACTTAAAATTCTTTCCAGGTGGTTAATACAAAATTGACCACTTAAGATTTATAACAAAAGATAAAATGTGCCCTAACGTTTCTGGAAAAGACCATCAATTGAATTAGAGAGGCCAATTCAGTGCTTCCATGTGTGCCTATATGTGAAAGATAGGTAAATTTGGATACGAATGAGTGATTTTGTGATAAACATTTTTATAACCTATCTGATAGGTGATGATAGTCATAATTGTACTTATGGGTAAAGATCACATCTCAGGGTGGAATTCACCCAGAACGAATTGTACATATGGAAGGTCCAAAATCAAGGAAATAATTCCTTAATAGGAACGTTGTAAGTTAGTGATTATAATTTATAATGGCAGTCTTTTGAATAAGACTTTCGTTGCAAGAGTTAAAAGCAGAATATATTATACAAAAATGCCTTTAACAACAATATTTGGCAGAGAGAAAACAATGGTACGTTGAAGCAGCTAAGTATTGATAAGCTTAATTTTTTTCCTGTGCTGACTTGGACATAAAAGCAAACAGAGGTTTAGAAGAATCCTGAGTACTAGAAGAACTTGAAGACTGGAGACAACTAAAGGAATGAAAACCAGAGTGAGAACTGTCCACTAAAAGAAATATAGAAGGGGTCCTTTTCTAAATCGTGTTGATCAAGATAGAGAGAAAAAGAAAGATGATTGTATTACTTTCTTGAAATAATCAGAGGATCATATTGTGAGCTACATAGGCAATTTTTACTTTAAAATTGTTAGTGATATTGTATGCTAGGCAAGTGATACACACACACACACACACACACACACACACACACACACCAATAATACACATATAGCCAGGAGAGGTGACAGGATATCTGTTGGATGCAAAATTTAATAAAGTGCCAAAACAATTAATAATTAATATAAATAATACTACAATATAATATTTTAAAATGAAAATTAATACAAAAGTACACTAGTGAACAAAAGATAATAATTTTCTTTAAATATGGGATTAGTGTATACTTTTCTGTGCATTCTAAAATTTTGTTTCTGTCCAGTTAATGAGTTTGCAAACCAAAGATCAAGCTTAATGTTTTCAAATTTGAAATTTTCCTGGTTTCCTTGGTGTTTGTTTATTGATAATATCACATCACAGGTCCTCTTCAGTTTCAGAATTCATCTGTTGGTGACTATAAATGGCTTATCTTACTGAAAAACAAGTCCCTGAGAATTTTCCTTTGATATTTCCTCTTTCCATGAGTGGCATGGGTAATAATTATTTCTAACAGAATTAAAATGTGTCTCTATTACATAATCAACCACAGAAACCACTTACTTTTCCTATAATGACACAATGTTTTACAGGGTTGGGGTTTTCTGCATACTTTTTACAATTGTAGAATGAAAATCTTTGTTTGCTAGATAGAAAACATATGAGAAATGAAAATGGAAACCTTACCCTAAACGGCTCGATGGAGAATTGGGAAAGAGTAGATTCTTGTGGAGCTGTCTCTCGGGAAACAGTCCTTTCGAGCGGAAATTCCCTTCTGAAATTAAAGCATTAGATGGTAAATTCCTTGGCGTTTTTGAGGAAATTTCCATTACCATAAACATAGAAAAGACTATTTGATTCTATCTTTTTATTTAACATACAAAAGAAATACATGGTATTATGTATTTCTAGCGATTATGATTAGAAGCTATTCACCTATAAGCTGAAAACCCTAAAAGAAATGAACAAATTTTAGACATCTATAATGTATGAAAATCAAACCATGAAGACACAGAGAACCTTAGCAGACCAATAACAGGTAATAAGATTGAATCCGTAATAAAAATTCTCCCAAAGAAGGAAAGCCAGAGACCTGGTGGCTTCCTTGATAAGCTACTAAGTGGAACAAAAATCCATTATTTTTAAACTACTCCAAAACAATAAAGAGTGAAAACTCTCCAAATGTGATTTTATGAGCCCAGGATTATGCAAATAACAATTCAATAACAACAAAAGTTGGTCTATAATCAATAATGAACAAAGATACAGAAGTTCTTTGTGACATCAGATTTCAACCACACAAGGAGCAAAGAGATCACGTACCATGATCAAGTGTGTTTTATTTCAGAGATGCAAGGTTGGTTCAAAATAAGCAAATCAACAAAGTTAATGAATCAAGTCAGTCGATGAAAAGACAAAAAAATTCTATGATCATCTTTCATAACAGATGAAGAAAACACATTTGATAAAATTCAGTATCTCTTCAGTATAGTCTAGTAAATTAGATACAGCAGGATAATTTCTCAGCATAACAAAAATATGTGTGACAAATCCACAGTCAACATTATATTGAATAATGGCTAGTTGGGAACATTTTCTCTAAGACCTGAAATGAAACAAGAGTATCTACTTTTACCTCACTTGTGTAACATGCAAATACAGAAGTCTTAGCCAGAGAAACTAGGCAAAACAGAGAAATAAAGATACCCAAATAGGTAGTAAGGAGGTCAAGTTATTCTATTAGCAGATGATATATTTTGTAGAAAAACCTAAACATTCATAAAATAATTTTATAAGCAAATTGAATGAAGTTACATGATATTTCATCAACATTCACAAAAAAGTAACAGTTTTACAATAATAAACCTTCTAATAATGAAATCAAGAAAGCAATCCTATTCACCATGCCTACACATGTACATGCAGACAAGAATTAAAATGCCTAGCAGTAATTTGAATAAAGAAAGTGAGTGTGCTCTACAGTAAGAATTATAAAACTTCAGTGAAAATTTTGAAGTTAACCTACACATACACACACACTCAATGGAAAGACTTCCCATTTTCACATGTTAAATTAATGCTATCGGGTCTATACTACCTAAAATGATTCATCATTGTCTTTTAATATAATATTTCAGGGCCAGGAATATAGTTCAGCTGCACAGTGCCTGCCTGTGTATTGCATTACAAATAATATTCATAATACATGAGCTGCACTTATACTGCATAACAGAAGTTGTGATGGCTAAAGCAGAATGTCAACATGATCGGCACTGGGATCTGCCCAGTGGATTTGTGGGACACAATAATGGGTCTCTCTGGGTAAGTCACCCAGGCATGACCTTGGGGTGTATCTCCAGCCCCTTGCCTTTCTCTCTGGGACTGTACTCTTGCTGTGCTTCTCAGTCACCACGAATAAGGTGACTTGTTTAGCAACGCCCTCTGCCATAATGTCCTTGTATTGCAGCTTCCTATCCATGTACTGGATCCCCTGTAAACGTGAGCTACATTACACTTATTGTCTGTTCAATTGTAGCTGTTGGGCATAGTGTCCTGACAACAAGAAAGCTGAGTAATACAGCAAATTGGTACTGGAGAAGAGGAGGGATGTGGCTGCAGAAACTGTACATGAGCATATTGTTTAGAATCATTTAGAACTGGGGAGGTAGATTGACAAATGGTCAACTTGTAAACCCCAGCTAAACTGAATCAGCATGGTTCAGGTTGTAGAAGGTCCACCTGAGGACTGTTGCCAATATCATAAAGGAGAACTGGAGGGGAAGGTGATATGTTGCTGTTGATTCTCCTGGAGAAGCTTGTCACACTGGTTTTCCTGAAATGAACTCAGCTGTTCTCCTCTTCAGAGGATCTTGGGTCCTCATTCTCATTAAGGACAACATTTATTTTCAGGGGGAGCTCAGGCCCTTGCCTTGAAAATCACTTCCTGGTCCAGTGCAGCTCCCTCAGCCTGCTGGCACAGATCCTTCTTCCTGCTCTCACAGACTTTCTGGCTTCCACCCATAGCCTTTGGGCCTTTAAGTGCAGATCCTTGATACAGATCTGCATAAGACATTGCCATGGACTCTGGGTCTTCAACTGGGCTCCTACAAGACATTGTCATAGAATCCAGGCCCCCACCTGGATTCTTTGGGTCTCTACTGCACGGACATCCTAAGACTTTGCAGGACACTGAGGTGAAGGGCTGAGAATGAAATGATTTCATTTGATATGTCAGAGTATCACAGCACATCCACAAGACAGCAATACCCATTGTGGCAAGGGTCCTGCTGGATGCTCTCACCCAGGTTTATAGTGAGAACTGACAAAAAACAAAGTAGAAAAATTTGAGCAGCTTAGATTTTGGTTTGAATGGAACTATGTGTAAAGCTGTAAAGGCCAAAGGACATGTGTTGCTGAAGAAGTCCACACCATTAAAAGGAACCAACTACTTTGTACAGTGATGTGAATAAAAATGCCAAGAGGTCATCTCAGAAATAAGTAAGATTTTACCCATGGAAGGTGAAAGATATAAAAGTATCAATATTTCACTTAAGAGTCCCTGAAATACATGCTCAAGAAGGGCCTCCTATGGAATTGGCTGCCTAAGACTCAATCTACCATACCAAACCATCCAGGCACTCAGAGGGTACTGCAGCCCCGGACAAAGGATTTGGCTACAGTTTTTTCTTACAGCAGACCCTGGTGTCCTGAATATGGTGTTAGGTTTATCAGTATGCATAATAGAAGAACTGCGAACCTGCATGCGGTAGGAGCTTTACCAGGATGTAGAATACAGGCACTGTGAAGTCAGTGAGGCTTCCATCTGGATTTGAAAGGAAAGCCTGGGAGGCCAGGCAAGAAATCCTGATAAGGCTGTGTGCTCTGGATGTTGGATATTTAAATATAGAATTTATTGTTTCCCCTGCTCAATTTTGGTGTTGCTTCAGCCTCATCTTTCTCTCCCCTTATTTCTGCCTTTTGGAGTGGGAATATTTATGCTGCGCCATCGTACCTTGGGATTATGGGGATTGCTTTTGATTTTTTACAGAGGTTCACAGCTAAGAGTCTCAGAAGGGACTTTCATTTGGGGTTTTGAAAAAGGCTGGAACACTTAAGACCTTGGAGAAAGGGTAGCTGTGTTGTGTCCGGCAGAACTGTGAACTTGCTATTATCCCTATTTGGAGGTTCCATGAGGTTCAAGGAGCAGCGCAGTTGACAGGAGTGGAGTATGGTGGGCAGAGTGGGGTGTCAACTTGATTGACCCGGAGATGTGTGCGGGGAACTGGTGGAGCACATGTTCGGATGGCTCTGTGTGGGCATGGAGGTGTGAGGCCTTGGGGTCCGTGTCTCGCTCCTTACCCTTTCCCCTTGGATGATTCTCCTCTGCTCTGCTCCCTGATCTTCACAAGATAAGCAGCTTGGCTCTGTCACACCCTTCTCCCTCAAGTTTCTGCCTTGGAGCCTGGTGCCCATGTCCTAAATCCTCTGAAAATGTGAACCAGTAACTGTTTCCTCCTTTAAGGTGTGGATATCAGGTACTGTGTCCCAGCAATATTATAATACACATGCATAATCATGAGCAGACTACCCTCCATGTGCCCTTAACATAGTTCTAAATCTAAAAAAAAATCCACTATGATTTCCAATTTTTAATAAGTGATTTTTTTTATCCATTTAAATGTATTGTGATTTTCATTAAATTTGTTTTTGCTTTCTTCCATACTTTGCTCTGGTTCTGATTGTTACTGTTTTATCGCTTAATTTTAGTTTTCTTAATTTTTAAATTTTATTGGCTTTATTTAATTTATTTTGTGATGTTAATAGGCAATCATTGTACTGAGAATAGCATTTTGCACTACATTAATTTTTATTTAAACAGTTGTGACTGCTATTTACTCATTCACTATTTATTATTACAGCATAAATTTTCTTTCCTTTTGAAATGATAGTTGTGTTAGTTTCTTTAGTGAAGTTTGTGGTTAACTAACTCACACTCTATTTAACCTACTAATCTGTCTTTTTTACTATTTTCTTTCAAAAAATGTACATTTTAGGTTTTGAATTGGGAGAGCATCTTTCAATTTATTTTTTAATGTATATATCTCTTCTTTATCTGGTATCAGTTGTTGAAACAACATTTCTCTATATATAGTTTCTTAATACTTTTAAGTAAACAATTTAGTACTTGTAATTATAGTTTCCATTTTATCCATTAAATCCCATGAATTTATGCATCTTATAATTTAAAATCTGCACTTTGACCACATTTTCTGATTTCCCCATAGCCACAGTCTCTAGGAACCACTATTTTCTTTGGTATTATAAAATTCTAATTCTTTCAAAATGTACTGAAATATTACTTCATATATCATTTGAATTAAACCTACGAAGTTTATAATTATGTCGTGTGCCACTGAGTATTTCCTGCAATTCTATATCCTTTATGAAATTATTCTGTTTTCTAAATCATTTTATATTTCTATAAATTTCTCAACCTTAATTAGTCACATGAACTTTTTGTGATCTTTTAAACTCTCTTTGGTCAGGAAATTTCTATCGACAGAGTTAAGAATGAGATTCTGTTATTAGTTTTACTTTTCCTCTCATTTTAAAAAAGTAATCCATATTATTCTTAGGGACTCATCTTTCCATCTCCAGGCATACTTTTGTTTATCTTTTAATCTCTTGTTTTAAGGAGTTAAATTATCTTGAGAATTACTGGAAATATGTTGCATTACTTTAACATTAGTTATTTTCATTGTGGAATACAAAGTGTGGCTAATCCATTCATTTCCTGTTTTTGCGACCTTTCATCATGTTCTGTCACACTCTCTAGTTTTCTCTTCTGTAAAAAATATGATAATAATGACATAATTATCAGTTGGAGATCCCTGGAGTGAGTTCCAATCTCCTGCCCAGGTTACAGTGCACAGCAGGAAAGCAAGGAAAGAGCAAGAGATAAGAAATAGAGGGGTGCATAGCAGGGATCTGGGAGGAACAGTTGCTCTCTGGAACAAAGGGCCATGAGGCACCCAGACTCTTGGGATATATTCATTACTTTTCAGTCAATGATAATGGGTGAAATGTAGTGGAGGTTTATGGACCAGTAATGGTGACTACAATGGGCGAGGAAGATCAAATCACTCATGCAAGGACAAGCATGAGTTTCCCTGGGTGCCTTTAGCAGTTCTTATCTTGCTCTGTGAGTGTTGCAGCAGTTATGAGCTCTTAGGCTTCCAGCTGTGACCTGAAAAAAACCTGGAGTTTCTGAGTTCCAGTCGGGCCCCAAAGGGCAGGACAAGGACAAGCTTGAATATTCACAAGACTCAACTTATACTACGTGGTCGCCAACAAATACCCCTTAGGGAGCCAGGTTGTTAGGAGAAAATGAAATAATGCAGGTAAATCATGTCTGGAAAGCAGTAAGGTTCATTATTATCATTATTACCATAGATCATTTTTCTCAACATCTTATTATAATTTCTTAAGTGCCTGTGGTTCAGCTGTAGTGTTTTCTATTTATACTATTAATTGCTGTATGTCCTGCATTGTGATTAGATAATGGTTTTTATGCTCTTAACTTTTTTCTTTTCACTTTGATTATAACATTGACCTTATACAAAATTTTAAATAAAGAGCATTAGCTTCAAAGAGACTGCAAAAAGGAAAAAGGGCCTGTACATGGATTTCTGGACTTCCTTTTTTACAGCATTTGCATCTTGTCAACTATCGCATGTTTTTGTGAAACATTCTTAATGCTCTCTGATATCTCTTCTCTTTAGCTTTCAGTACATGGAGAAGTCAGATTTCATTACCTCTTTACAGAGAGCAGTACCATTTGTATAACTGCTGTGGTCAGTGAGTTGTAGAGGTTTTGTGGGTAAGGTTAGGACTTAAGTATTTAAACACTCTGAAGTTCTACAATCTCCTTTCCTCTTATGCATTACAACTGGAGAAGTCTTCGGTTAAAATTCTGCCAAGACACTAACCAGCTGAATTTCTGAGTCACCATATGGGTGTCTATGGCGCCAGTGAGTCACTAGGTCTACAGGAGACTTTGAATGAAAGAAAAAGCAGGATTGTGTGCCACTAAGCTACAGAAATTCTAGAATTATGTCAACTAAAATCGAATATCATCAGAAAATGAATTAAAATCAATGAAAGAAACCTAACTTGAGGGCCAGTGAATTGAATTGCTAAGAAAGGATGCAAAGTGCTGGGCTAGAGGAACCAAACGAGGTGCTGAGGAAGGCTGTGGAGATCAGCCTGAGAGTGTCCACAGATGAAGATGGCCAAAGATGGCAGGCAGCCTGGCCTTCACAGTAGAACCTTTCTCCAAGATTCACAGCTGAATATATCCACAGGATAAAAGAGATAGTGAACTCAGCTCTGAGAGAGAAGCGCAGGAGAGATAGGATGAACAGGCTTTCAGTCTTCACTCCGAAGATGTGATCTAGGTTATTCATTTGAGGTTTTCCTAGGATTGCTATTCTTCAGCATAAAGCCAATCTACTAACTAACTAGTAACTATTGGTTTCAGCACAAGATAGTTAATGTCACTATTAAAAATAATGAAAAAGTAGATGTTTCAATAATTCAGTTTAAAATTCAGTGCTAATTGTCTTTTCTAATAACTTTCCTTTCTTATGACATCAGTCTTACAAAGTCTATCAAATCCCACATAGCTAAGAGACTAGAGAGGGTCTAGTGGTACAGTGGATGTTTTATGTATGAAACTTGATTGTACCAAATTGTAAAACACAGTTAGGGACAACTTGCTAATAACTTTTTCCCACTTTGTGGGTTGTTTTTCAACTCTCTTAGTGATTTTTTTTTTTCCAGTAGAGAAGCTTTTTAATAGGATGAGATCCCAGTTGATTCCTTGTATCATTTCCCATGTGATCAGGGTTATATTCATATCTTTGCCTATATCTATGTTTCCAAGAGTTCTTCCTATTCTCTCTTCTAGAAGAGTTACTGTGTGTTCTTTAATATTTAGATCTTTGATTCATTTCAATGTTAGTTTTGTGCAAGGCAATAGACATGGGTCTACTTTTAGCCTTTGCCATACGGAAAGGTAGTTTTTCCAGCACCATTAATAAAGAGATTATCTTTCTTCCAGTGAATGTGTTTGGCTCCTTTGTCTGAGATTAGATGCGTGATTGCATTTGGAGTCATTTCTGAGTCTTATAGTCTGTTCCACTGATCTTCAACTCTGTTTTTTTTTTTTCTTGCCAATGTCATGCTGTTTTTACTGTAGTAGTTTTGTAGCATAATTTCAAGTCAGGGATTGTGATGCCCCTCCCCCTCTGGCCTTTATTGCTGAGAATTGTTTTTGCTATTTTATGCCTCTTTGGTTCTAAGTGAATTTTAGAAATATTTTGTCAAATTCTGTGAGGTATATTAATAATATTTTGATTAGGACAATAAATCTGTAAAACAATTATGGGAATGTGGCCATTTTCACTATGATGGTTCCTCCTGTCATGAGCAAGGGATCTCTTTCTATTTTCTGACATGCTCTTTAATCTTGTTTTTCAGTACTGCAATTTTCAATGCCTACTTTTTTTACTTCCTTTGTTAGATTGGTTCCAAAGTATTCAATTTTTTATACTATTGTGAAAGGTGTGGATTTCCTAATTTCTCTCTCAGAAAGTTTGTTGTTTGTGTACAGAAATGCTATTGATTTTTAAAGGCTGATTTTTGCATGGATTCCAATTCTCTGTAGTCTTTTTATCATGAATTGGTGTTGGACTTTTCAAATGCCTTTTCTGTATCTATTGAGATGACCAAGTGGTTTTTTCCCCCTTTGGCTTTGTTAATCCAGTGTATTATATTTATTGATTTGTATATGTTGAGCCACCCCTGCATTCCTGGGATGAATCCAACTTGATCATGGTATATAATCTCGATAATTTGGTGGATTCTGTTTTCCAGTACTGATTGAGAATTTTTATATCTATGTTCATTAAAAAGACTGGCCTGTAATTTTCTTTTTTGGACAGATACTTCTCTGGTTTTAGTATCAGGGTAACACTTCCCCAGGAGTGATTATAGAAATATTGCTACATTTCCGTTTTATTTCAGATTTTAGTATTAGTGGCATTAGATCTTCTCCAAATTTCTTATAGAGTTCAGCAGTGAATCCATCAAGATCTGGGCTTTACTTTGCTAGTAAGTTTTTAAATACAGTTTCAATTTTATTGACTGATGCCACACTTCTTAGAATTATTATATCTTCTTTATATAGTTTTGGCAATTAATTTGTGTCTAGGAATCTCTCCATTTCTTTTGTGTTTTTCATCTTATTAGAGTACAGGTTCTCAAAGTACTTACTAAAGATCTTCTGGTACTCCTCATGATCCATTGTGTTTTTATCCTTTTGGTTCCAAAATACATGAATTTGTATCTGTTCTTCCCATTTTTTGATAAGATTGGCTAAAGGCTTATTAATTTTATTTAATCTTTCAAAGAATCACCTCTTCAATTCATTGATTCTAGAACACATAAAGATTTGAAAAAATTCAGACTTCCAAAATTTAAAGACCTAGCCCAAATCTGAGATGACTACACATTTCCCAGATGAATAAATGAAAACAGCAAATAAATAAATGAAAAAAAATTCAATATGATTAGTTATTCAAGAAATGCAAATAAAACAATGCTGATATTTCTTCTCATTTTAGAAAGAATGGCTATTAATAAGAAAACAGCTAGTAACAGATTCTGGAGAAATCGTGGGGTAATAGGAACACTTCTCCACTGTTGGTGGAAGTGTAGACTGGTGCAACCACTGTGAAAAGCAGTGTGGAGATTCCTCAAAAGCTTAGAATTAGTTGCACCATTTGATCCAGATATACCCCTGACTATCTTCCTGAAAGAATCAAAAACATCACACCGCAGCTATATATGAGCACCTATGTTTACAGCAGCAGTTTGTAATAGCTAAATCTTGGAAACAACCCAAATGCTCATCAACTGAAGAATGGATAAAAATGATTTTATATACAATGGAGTACTACTCGGCTATAAATAAGGTTAAACTTGAGACATTGCAAGGTAAATGGATAGCCCTTAAGACTATACTCTTAAATGAAATAAATCAGACTCCCATGTGTAAATATCACATTGTCTCCCTGGTGTGAGAAAGTGGAAGAGTAAAAAAGGACTAAAATGAACAGAAGATATCATAAAATGAGAAGAAATTGTTCAAAGGGAAAGAGGAACCAGGAAAGAGAAGAGAAAAAGGAAGCATGTGGAAAAGAAAAAAAAAACAATAAAAAAGGATAAAATGAAACAAACCTTTGTAAATAGGTAAAGAGGGGTTGAAGGGAGGAGACAGGATTAGGAGAAAAAAAGAGAAATCAAAATATATCATGTACAGGTACAAGTTTCTTATGATGACTACGATCATTATGTGTGGTCTAAAACGTACTGATAAACTAAGAAAACAGAATTAGGCTCATCCGACAGGTCTTTCGATAACTTATTATCTTCCAGGTACAAGTGGTCCGACTCAGTGCAGGAATGTTAAACTTCACTGACCGGAAATCTTAAATACAATACAATAGGGCGCCCAAAGCATTGCCTTGGAGGACAAGGATAGTGGATGGCAGAGTCTGTGAATCCTAGAAGGACGAGGAGGAAGGGTGTAATTTAAAATTTTAAAAATACTAGTGAAAAGATATACAAGATGAACAGTGTAGGACAGATTTCCATTTTTTCTTCTTTAAATAAAGATCTATTGATTTTTGCTGAAAATTAAGATAGAAGGAGAAAGGAACATTGCATCAAAAAAGATCGTTTAATTCTTTCTAAAACTCGAACACTAGGAGAGGTAACATAGAAGAATCAATATGACTAGCGTTAATAATATGCCATTGCCATCAGGGTTGTAAGGAAGCAAACTTTTTCAGAGGAGCATTCTCTACAGTGTGGTTGTTCTTCTGTACCTTAAAACAGCAGAAATATCTGCCCGGGGTTGGTTGCTGCACACTGCATGAAATTCCATTATAAAGCAGTTGTGGATATTTAATTTATTAGAATTCATTTCTTTCCTTTTCTATGATTGCCCAGATTATAAATCTGGAATCCTCTCTTATACATCAAGTAATTTCTTATTTGGATAAAGTCATTGTATTCCTGTCTATTTTAGCCTCCATTTGATGGCTCTGTGTGTGTGTGTGTGTGTGTCTCTCTCTCTCCGTCTTTCTGTCTCTCTCTTCTTTAATTCTTTACACATTTTCTTTATTTTCTCATTTTTCCCAAAGTGTATTTTATCCTGTTTTCCGTACCTTTGGCCATAACTGAGATTATCAGTTAACCCTGCTAACAATTTCTAAAATTATTACATTAAAATGAGAAAAGGGATTTACACATTATTTTAAAAAATTAGCTAAGAGTGTTAAACCTTTAAGTATTTAGTTTTAAGAAAAGAACTAAGAAATACTTTAAAGGAAAAGATATTAGTAATATATAAAACATGGTCTTATAGACAAAATACACAGAAGAAAATTTAACCTTTATCTAATTAACCTTTGCCTGTCTGACAGATTTTCAGTTATTCCTCTTTAAATAAAGATCTATTGATTTTTGCTAAAAATTATAATAGAAGGAGAAAGGAACACTGCATCAAAAAAGATCATTTATTTCTAAGACTCAGACACAATTAAATGTGTCTCATTTGCTCAAACAGTAATTTTTATATAATTGTGTTTGATATTATAAGCAATAGTTATATTTTCATAATAGTTTGTGCTCACATTAAAAGAAAAAGAGGAGCTACATATTTATGGACAATACACTTTTATATGCTATGTGAATACTCAGTTCGTGTATTCTGAAATGTGGCACAAATGCTCGACTGATGATATTTTACTATAATTTCAGTGTGCCATAAGTGCATGATCGAAGTACTCTTTCTTGTTCCTGTATCTGAGGCTAAACTCCCTAGGTAAATATTTGTCATTTTTTTGTTGTTTCTCTTTTTTTACTTGACACCTGAGAGCTCTTATTTGTACATTGTATGGAGACTTCAAAGTTAAGGCTCTCTTGTTTGATGTGAAAGTCTGTGAGAGATATATACAGGGGGAGTATTTGAGATCATTATTCATGTGAAAAAGCCTTGAAACAGAAATAATATCCTTCAGTGTCGTTCCTCACTTTTAAGCTATGCCTAGAAAATGCTCTGGCCACAAAGCCTGAAAGCATAAATTTCTTGTTTGAGGTCACCAAGCAGAATGTTACATCAATGAGCTTCCGATACTAAAATCTCTTATCAAGGGGGAAAAACATGGAGAATTTATCTATCATACATTTCCACATATAGTTATGAATTGTTCAAGAGGCTTAAAATAAAAAATTATACGACCAGGAATACAGCTCAGTGGCAGTGTCTGCCTGGCAAGCACAAGGTCCTGAGTTAAAAAAAAAAAAAAAAAAACTGGTCCAGAAAAAAAAGAAAGAAAGCATGATATGTTCCAGCAGGGTAGTAAAACTCTAAAGAAGTTGGAGCAGATTGCTGAGCACTGGTATTAAGTTTTTACCCCAGTGTCGTTCTTTGTGTTTATCTTTACACGGTCCCATCCCTTCACACTACAGAAGATGTATCTTGAAACCTCAAATTTAATAAAATATAAAATGCCTCCCAGCACTCTCCTGAATGTAGCATCAGAAATTACATGAACTCTGCCTCATTAAGTAGGTCAGCATTGGTGTTATTTCTCCGTCCATTTAGGGATGAACTCCCATTTCCTCTTCCCTTCCACTTCCGTTCACTAAGTGTTTTTGGCACAATTTCTCTTGCTAACAATTGAGCCTCATCCTCTTCCTCACTAATCTTGCCTTCAGCAATCCACTTTTGATCCACTTCCTTATCTCTTGTCTCAGAATTTCTCCAAATTTTGAATAAATACATCAATTAATGTTCATGGGAAGCCTGGTGTGGTGGCACACGCCTGTAATCCCAGCACTTGGGAGGCTGAGGCAGGAGGATCGTTGCGAGTTCGAGGCCAGCCTGGGCTACAAAGTGAGCTCAAGGCCAGCCTGAACTGCTAGCGAGACCCTGTCTCATAAAGAAAAAATAAATAAATAAATAAATAAATGTTAATGGGATTTAAGATAATATTCAATAAAAGATATCGCGTGAAAAGGTTCTTGTAATGGGAAATAATACTCTTCAAAGTATAATTACTACACCATAGATTTTTTAATGAGATGTGGTAATAGACCCTCCTTGATTGAAGGAAATTCAAAAAAGAATTGCTACTAAGCATAATCTTAGATATGCATTTTAAATGACAATTTGTATGCAAATTCATCAATGGAAATGTAAAAGAGAAATGGACTGTGTTCAGGTTCATTTATTGATATGCTTTGCCAGTATCAGAGCTCCTTGGGCAGGAGCACTGCTGAAGATAATCTTAAATCTAACGTTACTGCCTTTCTAGACCTTTTTTTTTCTCTTTTTTTTTTTTTGTACTGGGAATCAAACTCAGGGCCTTGTGCTTACTAGGCAGGCCCTTGTGTCTCTGGAATGTATCCCCAGTCCTCTCAGTCTAGTTCAGTCAGGGTGTGGAAGTCCTGCCTTAATATTTTATAGCTTTTGCCAGATGTAGAATTTAAAGGGATGGCTACAGTTAGGTGCCAATTTTATTGTCAAATAAATCAAATTTTCTCTCTATTGAAACTGAACAACAGTTAAGACTCACCCCAGATTACTGATGCGAGCAACAAGAGCGTCTCCATACTGCTTGCATATATGAACGTTATATGAACCCATGGTGACCGGGTGGGCAGCGGAGAGAGAACCTCCCGGAGGAATGCCACTCAGACACGGCAATATAGCAACATGTGAAAGACAGAGAGGAGGGAGGTGGATATCCTGAACTCGGGAGGGAACTGAGATAGGAAGTGAAACCCTTGGAAAGTCTAAGCAG